>VWZV01001529.1:245820-343261 GCA_013397155.1 Irena cyanogastra | reverse complement strand
GGAAGGAAGGAAGGAAGGAAGGAAGGAAGGAAGGAAGGAAGGAAGGGACGGGCTGGGCTGGGTGATCCCAGCCTGAAATAGGTAATCCTGCAGAAGCTTTGGCCATGGCCCCTTGGCTCATTCCTTTGGTCTGACGTCTGAGACAGCAGAGGGAAACACAATATCAAGTCCAAATGTGCACTATGTGCTATCAGCACCCAGGCCTCATTGTCAAAGGCTGAGTCAAATTACCTTCTGAGGTATATGGTCTAGTGGACAGGGTATCCACCACTGAACTCTAGTAGCTTGTGACCAAAGGCTTAAATACTGCATTCAAGCAGACTACTCCTTTCCCACTTTCCAATACATGGAGGAAAAAACACCTAAAAAGTAATTCTCTTGACATTTTTCATTGCATCAAGTTTGCCCTTAACTTGAGTATTTCCTGAAGTTGATGACTTTGATACCTTTGTCACTTGGATTTTAAAACAATCTGATTCATATTTCTAGTCCAGCACATAACATCATTGTCTCAGAAGATAAGACATTATGTAACTAACTGCACCTTTCATTCAGTGATCAACTGAACTGAATTTCTATTTGTGACCAAAGGTGCTGTTGAGATACATGGGTTGCTCTTGCTTCACCATGATGACCTGGCACTTGAGTATTCTCCAATAAAACTGACTGTGATTTCATTATTTATTTATGATTTCAGTCCCATAGAAATTGATTTCTTGATTTACAAGTTATTTGCTACAACTCTGGCTTTCTGCCTTCTCTCTTTTAAGAATGTGTTTGGGAAAGATTTTGGAAGATAAATCTTATAGCTTCTTTTCACTTGCTAAACAAAATACAATTTTTTTTTTAATTTTTTTATTTTTTACCTTTTTGTCCTGGTATCTGCTTATCCGTAATTAAATATAGAAGGCATTAGTAGTTATTCTATATTGTTACTTAATATTTTGTTGGGTCAAGTACCATCTTTTCCTTCTGGTGTCTTTTGAAGATATCTCTCTTGTGAAGTAGTGAGAACATTAGATTGTGCATATTTTTCGTACTAAATATATTTGAACTTTTTGCAGGATAGAAAGTATATGATGTGTTTTACAATCTAATATAATTATTGTTGTAGGCTTTAGTCACTGGAGCTAATCAGTAAGTGGTTTGTTGTTGCAGCTGGTTGATAAATTTTAATTCATGTCATTAAAATCTTCCTCCTATTTCTTATCTCTCTTTCTGACCTGACTTTCCCATGATACGACTAAGGAAAACAGGGTGGTGCTACCATGTGAGCTAGATATTTGTTTTTGTATATAAAAATTTCTAGGGAGAAAGGGGTCAGGAAGACAATCACTATAGTTCTTAAAATGACCTGATGTTACTGCATGATGTCCAGTAATTAGTTTTTCTATCATTAATAGCTTTTGCACATGTGTAAGTAGGACTGTTTGTCTTTAGGCTTTTTTTGCCTTCTCAAAATATTCAACTTGTTAATCATTAGGACTTAACTAACATTATAAAAATCACTGGCAGAAAGTTGTTTTTATTTAGGGAATATATAAATTTTTAATTAAGAGTTATAGATTTATCGTTAATAATACTCTGATGGGATATCAACTACAATCAGTTCTCCTATTTCTTGAAATTTGGAACTCCTTGAAGGATGGAAAGTCTTCTGAGAAACCTATTTTTTCTTAGATTTCAGTTTTAAATTTCGGAACAGCAGGTTTTAAAAGTTTTGTAGTGTGAATTCTGAATTTGTTTGCAGAAAATAAGATGTTTCTTAATTTACTCAAAGTAGTAGCTTTCTTTTGTATTACATACCAAAATAGTTTTGCAGTAGAAATGTGAGGATTGACTGCACATGATGGGAAAAACAAAGAGGAGTAGGAAAGGGAAAAGGTAGGATAACTTTTAAATGAGACAATCTTAAATATTCAGACACATTGATATATTATTGGAAACAGACTTTTGGACCAATTTCATTTTGCAACCACACATATGCTTTTCCATCATCCTCATATTTTAGGAGTGTGGGTGAAAAATTATTGCATTAGCCGTAAATGCAAGGAATAGGCCTATGTCTTTATCACATTTTTTATACTCATCTATGTCCTCCACAGTGGGGTTTTTTTGGTTTGGTTTTTTTCTTTGGGGTTTGTTTTTTTTTTGTTTGTTTGTATGTTTGGTTTGGTTTGGTTTGTTTTTGAGGGGGGGGATGTTTTCTTGTTGGGTGGGGAGAAGGTGTTTGGGTTTTTTGTTGTTTGGGGTTTTTTGTGATTTTGGTTGATTTCTTTGTTTATTGGGGTTTTTTTTGTAAAAACAGTGTGGCAGTTAGGTACACTTAGAAAACTTGGGTAAGATTATTTTGTAGTACATGTCTGCTTAAAAAGATACCACTTACATAAAATCTCATGTATATTTACTATGGGAAACCATGCGAGTCTGTTGTATGGATTTGTTATTTATGGGGAAAATCCTGCTTACTATTCCTTTTAATAATTGAAGCAGTTCTCCTACTATCTTTAGTTCCACTTAACAATTAAACTCTAAAAATACTGGAACCAATAAAAAGGTTTAATAATGAGGCAAATTTTGGCACCTGTTATTTCTTTTAATTTAAATTAGCTGTGATATTTAGTCAAATATTTTACTTGAGAATGTTTTGTTTTTCAGGATGGGAAGAAGAAGTTTGACAAGGAAAGTGAGAAATATTATTCCATCTTAGAGAAGCACTTAAATTTGTCAGCCAAGAAGAAAGAATCTCATTTGCAAGATGTAAGAACTGAACACACCATTATCTAGTTTCACATTTGCGTAGAAATCATGATAACTGGTTCTCTTCAAGACATGCTGTATTTTATTTAATGTGAAATTGTGATGGTTTCTGGTCATGCTTGTTGTGACCATAAATTCTTGACTGGGATGAATACAACCCAAATAGGAGTTAAATATTTATATACAAAGCAATATTCTATGTATGCAACTTTAAGTATTTCAAGTACAGCTAATGTTTATTGGCTACAACAATGGGATTATATTAGTACAATAAAAGTGTGAGTTTTATAAGCTATATGTGGAATAGCCAATTAATTAATTGCTTTTAGGTTTGCTATTTAATGAAATTGCACTTCTATTTCACATAAATTCTAATCCAGAAGACTGAACTGAGATCACTTTAATGATGTTATTTTATGCTTCTTTTTTCCTCTTTTTAATCTTACTTTGAGATTGAGGCACCTGAAATTTCCCTGAAATTGTATCTGTAACTTCAGCTTTGAAGAGTCTGTACGGCTAATTCTTTTCTGCTAAAAACAAACAAACAAACAAAACCATGAAGACTTCTTGTTTAACAGGAGGATTCCAGGGCTTTTCGGTGTGCTGTAGAAATGAATATGACTTGTCTTTGAAGCAAATTGCAATAAACCCAGCAATATGATGTCAATGACACTTTGGGAATTGTGCCAAAAGTAGTTAAAAATCATTTTGATGGGACTACTGTTGTCATGGTGGTTCTGAAACCATGAGGGTTAGTTTGCAGATGGAATTTTCACCAAAGGTGTGACCATCACTCAATCATATGTTGTAGGATTTTTTTTCATGTTTATCAATAATATTATCATTCAAATAAAAGAAAGCTTAGAAATTAAAAATTTCTAATAATGTCTATATGGCTGAATTGCTGTTGCTGTCTATGTAATAATCAGTCTAGATAAGACATTAGTTATGTAGAGTTGGTTTATTGTTCCACTTGTATGTCAGGACTTTCACTTTTCCCAAATATCTTATGTATTGATGAAGAAGCAGTTCTGTTAGAAGCTAATTCCCAGCTTAAAAAAAAAAGAAATTCTTACCAAGCTGGAGAAAAGTGAAATTAAACATTAATTTGTTTTAGAATAGAAGCAAAATAAAATAAGTAAAATATTTTGCTCTTGAGACATGAGAATAATTACAGTCTAAAAGCAGAAACTGAAGTGCAAAGTAACATCTGTGTATCTAATAAACTATGATAGAATAACAGCAGATTTGACTCACATCTATAAACTAATGGAAAACTAGAATAATTTTTTCCAGTGTGTCCTTAAGTGATATATCTGGACTTAGAATTTTATAACTGAGGATGAGATTTTCTGATTTCTAGATGCCTCTCTTGTAAAGGATAAAAGGGCCTAACTTGGCATTTCTGTCTTCCCCTGTTTTCTACGGCTGTAGATGTGCTGAATCAGCAACATAGACCCACCATAAGCAGAAGGTACAATAGCAAATCAGTACCAAATTTGTTAACCTCAGAGACTTTTGGCCTGTGTCTGTATTGTAAGTAAAAGGAGGCCAAGCTCCATTCTTGAGCTGAAATCCAAGATAGCTGTTGACTTGCATCCCGAGTGGTTCGGGTGAGCCCGATTTATAACCCATATGTCTAGGATGGGGCTTGTTGGAGCAGCCCACAGCAGAACAGGGCACGAGCAAAGAACCAAGCAGTGCTGGCAGCTGGGGCTTTGGTGCTCAGGGAAGGAGATGGGAAGTCCATGACTCAAGCCAACGTCATGCATTCAGGGAGGTGGAAATACCATTTTTTGACTGCTACATGGGAAAAATACTGTTTCCTTGAATTGATGAGGTTTCTTGATTCCTCATCACATTATGTGGGTTAAAGAGTACTGGGGTGAGCAAAGATCTTGTACTCTGTTGGGTTCTTCTACATTGCACTTGAGTGCAATCAAGACTACCTTAATTAGGCATCCAAAGTTTGATGGTTGAAACATACTCTGTAGAGAGTAGTTTGCATATATTCACCTAACTGAAATATATTGGTTATTTTAAGAGCCTGCAAGACTGCTGGTGTAGTTTGCACAGGTGACTGGCTTTTTTCCTTTAGCATCAAAAAGAAACTTCATAGTAGCATCTTTTTACTGCCTACAGAAGCCTACAGTGGAGGAGAAAATGGGCAGAATTGAGTGATGTGAGAAATCTAATAAACTTCTGATTTCATTTCTCTGAAATCTGTTCCAGAATCAGTCTCCAAGCTTATGTGAAGTTCTCGAATATATATTGAGGTGATAGCTTACATGAATGAAAATATTATTCACTATATCTATATATCATACAGGTAGAGACTCAAAATCTTATCCATCAGATCTCCTTATTTTTTACAGGCGGTTTGAAGTCACAGAAAAACATGAAAATGCTTTCAGCTTTTGAAACTTTAAGATTACTTTTGAAGCAATTCTTACAAATCCAAATCCTTTGGTGTTGACACAAATTCATAAGCTTCTATAGAATATATGTTTGGGGGATTCTGATTTATTCCCTGTTCACTGTTGGTGATTATGGCCCTAAACCATATTTGAGATGGCACTTGATTCTTGTAAGTATCCTTACAACTGCAACCTGCTTAAATGCTGTTCAGAGTAGGGATGGATTTAATTAAGTGTTTAAATACTTTTTCTGAGGCAAAGGCTAAAAGAGACAGTTTCTAAAACTGTGTTTCATTATTTATGTACAATTAAATGGGAGAGCCGAGGTCTGTTTCAAGTGTTTATCGATGGCATTTGTGTGAGCAAGGCATTGCTGGATCACATCCCGAAGTGGTGGCAACTGCTTCTGTTCAGTTATGTAGCACTGTCTTTGTGACAGATTATTATTGTGAAATAAAGCTATTAACAGACTATCAGGGCAAACAGTAACCAAACCCACTATATGAATGGCAAAGTTAATTTTGAGGTAGAGCGGTTCATTATTGGAATTTTGAGTGCTTGATTTCAGCTTCATATTATTAGTTTACTGAATTTTTTTAATAGACATAGGAAGGAAGTGCTGGTACTGAATGATTTGAAACATATCCTTGAGGCCTGTGTGTTGAAGTAGAGTTAGAACACTGAATTAGGGAGGCGGATCAATATTTTTAAAAGCCAGTACAGCCAAATCACAATAGTAGCTTGTCCTTGACTAGAGAAGCAATCTTAATTATATATGGTGCTATTGATGGCCAAATCCTGCCTGAAGGAAAACACTGACTTTTTGCTTTTGTACTGTTAAAAGTACTAAATCTCTTTTATGATGTGTTTGCTGGTTTATCGTTTGTTGTCAAGAGAAGACAACCTCAAGCATTCCCAATTTCCTCAGTATTTGTTATTTTTAATGCCAGAATTAAGCTAGAGAATATACAGAGGTATCATTTTAACTGATATACATCAAAAATAGATGGAGTGACCTTGTTCATGTTGTTGGTCTGTGGTAATATTTTAACCAAAGAGCAAAATCTAACTAATACAGCCCAAAAGGGATTTGCTTGAGAAAATTATTTGTTATGAAGAAGAATGAATTAAAATGGAATCTGCATGTTTTCTTTAAACATTATCTATGTGCTGCACTGCTTTTCTGTTAATTCCCTCTCCTGTGGCTTGTTTAAATTGAGGATAAAAGCCTATTACTCTTTATCAGCTGATAAGAGTTAATTCTTTAGCTATTTAGGCAGAAGACACTGTTCTGATACTGGATCTCCATGTTGGGTGGTATTAGTCAGGCATTTCTGACAAGTATTGCCTTGTAGTTCTGTCGCTTGAAAATTAGAACTTGAAATATATTTGATTTATGAGGTTAGGGACTTACATATATTTACATTCCAAGAACACATGACTCATACTATAGAATAATAAGTTGCAAGATGTCATTGTTAAAGACAGCCTATTTAAGAAAGAAAATACATTTTTGGGAAGATATTTGAACCTGAGAAATAGATACAATGTCAGTGCATATGATACTTAAATATTTCAATAGAAATAATTATCTTTTTGTCTGTCCTTGATTCCTGCGCTGCTCATTTCTATTTTGTTTTCTAAACCTACATACACCAAGTACCTGCTGCCACCTTTCTTTCTCTCCAGGCTCTTCTAAAAACTAAAGTATTAAAGAGAAAAAGAAAGAAGAAACCAAAAAAAGGCGAGTAAAAGGTAGAGGCTGAAATGTGTAATGTTAGCTTCTTAAACTTGCATTTAGCTTTTTTAAGTAGGTATTCTGATTTTCAGAAAGAAAACTGAACTCTATGAAACTTTTAAAGTAATCTTATAGAAGATCTGTTTGTTAATAACATAACCTGTTTTTAAAGCAATAACAAGATTAACCTAATGTTGTCTGCATTTAATTTTGTCTTTTAGGCAGATACACAGATTGACAGAGAACATCAGAACTTTTATGAAGCATCATTAGAATATGTTTTTAAAATCCAAGAAGTACAAGAGAAAAAGAAATTTGAATTTGTAGAACCTGTAAGTTTTGTGTTTTATTTTCTTTAGAATGCGTGCATTTAAAGGTGAAAATTGAATTTAAAATACCAATTTTTTTGCTCTCTTTTTAAGTTTTGAATGCAGGTTCTTCATATATAGACAGACATTAAGATCTTGGCTTGGGCACTTTCCATGTTTGTTGAAGGATTATGTAAGAGTTTAGTATCTACTGTGAAGTGAAATGTCTGATGATTTGAAATGTGTGTAACATTTTAATGGGACATCATGTAATGTTGTGTCTGTGCAACACATAATCAATGTTTACTAAACCATGGTTTAATGACTTAAATTTTGAGCCAGTTTTTTAATTTAAATATTTTGGGTAAGCAGTACACATAGACATTGTTCTCAGTTACACATGAAGTAAAGTGAAAAATCAATTTTTCTGTAGCATAGGTAAGTTTATCTTTTTTGTTGGTTGAGTCATTTGTCTTTAGTTTACATTGCACATAAAGGAAAGCCTATGTTGACATGCCGTTAAAGACTAAGATACAGTTGTGTTTCAATGTCCATATTTAAGTCTGGGATTTCCTTTTGGACTGTGTTTCCATGCCCCACTCCTAACTCTCTTCTGTGTCAGTCAGTACCAAAAGCAGCTTCATGATATGCTAGCATATTTCTGCGGCCTGGCAGCAGTGTTGCTACTGTTCATGTCGTGCAGACAGGCCTGGCTTGACAGTTATCAGTTGCCTGCTAACATCACTTGCCTGATGTAGTTAGTGCCTCTAGCCCCTGACAGAGAACTTGCAGTGCCATGTGTCCCTTTCCATTAAGCACACCGAGCACAGCAGAGCACTGGTTGTCAAACAGGAACATGACAAGTATAACTCTTTCTCCACACCATCCCCCAGCTCCCTTGTAACTACTGAAGCAGGACTCTTGACTGTGAAATGGGTTGAATTACGTCTCTAACACCCAGTGTCACCAAGGAGAGCTTCTCAGATGCCTTCTTTCCATGAGATGAGAGCATGTTGTGTACTGAATGTCTGACATTGATACAAACTAATGAACCAGGATTCAGCAAGCGGTACTTTCAGAAATCCTATCTTTATGGCATACAGCTGCCAAATCTTAGAGACTGAAACTTTGCTCAGATTCCCAAATAAGAACGTTTTTCTACCTGTCACAGATTAATCCAGAGTGTGTGTCTCTGTCTCCTTCTGCAAAATTCTCACATCTTGGAAAAATCTAGCAATCTTGACCTAGCTCTGACCCTAGTGTAGAAGACTTTATGCTCCTTTAATGTAATAGAAATTTTCTGTATAGAAAGGACCGTGTACATTGGAAAATATTATGCAAACAGTCAAAATTTACTTTTAAGTAAATGGCATACTTGATTTTCCAGGGGAAGAAGGTACAGGAAATACTCTAGTGACTGGGTAATGATAGGCCTTACAGATAATGTCTTCCGACTTTGAGTGTGAATTTATTTATAATCAATCTGGATATAGATAGAGCTTAAATTATAACATCAGTTATAAAATTTTGAATCTTCAAAACTCTTAATTTTTGTTTGTAGCCTGTTGCATACAACATACTGAAATAAGAGAATTTGCTGAAACCCATGAGGCAAAATATGCCTTATTTGAAAAAGTAAATTAAAATACAAGTTAGCAGTACCATAAGACTAAAAACAAAACCAGACTAAACAAACCAAAAAAACCCAAAGACTTCAAAATAGGCTTTCTAAAATTCATATTTATGTAAGTGATGTTGGAAGCATGAGCATGTGTTCCTAGATGAAAGGTCTAGATAAAGACAAAGCCTAACACTTTAAAATCAGGTATAAAAGAGTTGCCATAGAACTAATTTTCCTCTGTGTGCTCTATGAACGTGCATATGGCAGAAGATGTGCCTGGTGGTGTGTCTACATGGACATTCCTCCTCAAGAGCTCTGATGGTCGTGGGTCATGCTAGTGTATGTGCTGCCTGTTCCTCTGATTTATCAGCACAGTCTGTCACATCTTTGGATGATTCTCAGTCTGACATCTTGCTAACAGACTCACTGAAGGAAAGTTTAACAAAATAAATCTGTTAGTGCAATGAGGGAGGAAACTGTGATGCCCATGCAAAAGAAAGATAAGTTTGTGATGTCAGAATAGAACTTGAAAAGCAAATGATCTGTTGAACAGCCTTTCTATTTTCTGTGCCAAAGGATAAAGACAGTCTGAGAACCAGAGTGGGAGAAGTAACCTAGCAAAAATTGCCAGGTGGGTTACAGCTAGGACAGTGGAAGTCAGTAAAAACGGAATGTGTTCTCTCCTGGAGGAGACTCAGGAAAGATTTTAAGGTACAGATGCTAATGACTCATACAATGAATAGAAGATGATAATATTTGGGGTAGACTTCTGCAGCTGTTTCTTAGGACCTGGGTTTCTCTTTGTTCTCTGCATCTTGATCAAAGTGGTTGCTAATGTGTACTAGTGTGAGTAACTGACATATTACTATTTGCAATCCTCCTAGGTCTTGATTTTTTCCAAGAAAAAAACCCTCAGGTTTTCATACAGATAATGAATTTAAACTTTTTCTGAAGGACAAATTAGTGTTCAAATTTTCAGCTGGATAGACAATAAAGCAAAATAAGTGACAATAATCTGTCTTGCTAGCTTTTCTCTTGTGATCCCAAAGAAGCTAGTCCAAGCCAACAGTGCTTTCTGAGGGTGTTATGCTTGTTAAAACAATGCAAGCACCTTCCTAAAGTTCTGCTTTCTCCTTTGGTGGTGCCACGACTTCCTTGTCCAGTAGAAATCAGGGCACAAAGTTCATAAGCAGTAAACTATCTGTAATGTGAGGAGTGGTCAGTTAAATGTTTATTTAAAGAGAAGAAAAAAAGAACAGCCAGCTGAAAAACACTGCCTGTAAATTGAATGCATTTCCATGTGACTTCACAGTGGACGTTAAATTTGAATTTCCCTTTCTTGCATTTTCTACATTAACTATGTTCTCTTTAATCTGACGAATAAGCGCTATCTTCTTATAAATAAAATGAAAACAGGGAGACAGGGACTTCTGGCTGATGTGCTGCAGGCCAAAGGTTAAATTCCTCCCCTATCCAAAACCTAAGTACAGTCTTCTTCCTGTGAGAATGAAACGACCAGGCAGTCTTGAGGTCAGCAGCTCTACATAAAAATAAATAAAGTCTCAAGAAGTAGTTGGATTTTGTTTCAGGTTCTGTGTGTTGAAATCCTTATGGCTCTGGTGTGATGAGTAGCTTTGTATTATGGAGTTCAGACCTCAGTCTTTACTGATGTGACAGATTAGGTACTCAGAATGAGGTAACGATAAGACACTTACTAAAATGAAAAATTGTTGATATGAAAGCATCAGGCATTGTTGGTGGTGTTTGATGGAATAAACTGCTTCTTTATGTGTGAATACCACCTCGAAATACATTCTGAAAATTTTCTTTGAAAGGAAAAGGGGCTGATTTTCTATTCTTGTTTTTAATTTTTTTTTCTTCTATTTAATATTAATTTCTTTAAAATTATGAGCCTGCCTTTAGTGGCAGTGCTACTTCTAATGCCAGCAAAAAGAAAACTCCACTGTAAGGACAAGCCTAGGGCAAAAGGCTTTGGCTTTTAATTCTTTTCCATACAATGCTATGGCTGTACCCGTTCTAATGAAGTGATTCTGAAGATGCCTTAACAGCACAGGTCCATTGGGCACAGGGCATATTCTGATTCCTGCTTTTCCTCTGCTAGTGACATGTACATTGAAGTGAATACCATCCTCAGTGTCACATATCAGCGCAGAGCTTAAAATCGCTGATCTAGGACTTGCATAATACTTTTCTTTTATTCCTGTTTTTCTGAGTGCTCAGAGAGTCTTTAACCAGGAAAGCCTCAAGGCCAGATCCTCTGCAATGCACAACTGCCAGAATACCTGAAAAGTACTTTAACTAAAATTAATTGAGATTTTTCTCAGGGATTTGGTTTGGTTTTTTTGGTGAGTTTGGTTTTTTTTTGTTTGTTTGTTTTTGGTGGGGGGTTTTTTGTTTGTTTTTGTTGGGTTTTTTTTTTGTTGTTGTTGTTGCTGTTGTTGTTGGGTTTTTTGGTTGGTTTTTCTTTCGCTGCTCTTCTATTTTTACTTTCAGATAAATTCAGCTTTGCTGCCATCTTGTGTTAAATATTTTCCTTGGTATTTCTCAGCGTACTCTGTAAAAGTGTTTTATGTGATGTAAAATGTTTGCTTTCGAGAATTGAAGCTGAAATTTATACAGTTTATTCTCCTGAAATGCTCTTTGACTGATCTCTAAAAGTCAGGCATGAGCTGACATACCGAAACCTAGTTTTTATTGTAATTTTGGTGCGCATTAGTGTGCTGATTTGGCTGCAGTTTTGCTAAGTGTTACTTCTGCAGTAGGGGTGGGTTTAGCAACAGGCTCCTGCTTGCAGGTTATGTTAATACACATATTCTTTTGACTGTACCAAGTCCAAGTTAGCACAGGAGTGGTTGTCCTGTGGCATCTGAAGGAGTTGTAGTTGGGGACACTGATGAGTAACTGAATCTAGAGTGTGAGAACAGGCTTCACATAACTGAAGCCAAAGCAGAGCTTTAGTTGTAATTTGCATATTTTGTACTTCATAAAAAGGAAGATTAATTTTCTTTCTTTTCCTTGAAGTAGTTATTTCTAGAATTACAGAATTAGAGTTAGAATTATAGTCTAGAATTACAGAAAATTATAGAACTCTTTCTGTCTGTTTGCACAATTGGAGGTTTTTATGATAAACTGTGGTACTTGGACCTTCCTTAGAAACATTTGAATAATCATTTTAATAATAATAATTTCAGGGTCCAGTCCTTAGCTGAAGTAATGATTTTGGCTGGACAGATGAGTCATGTTAAGCTGAGATTGATTTACCCAAGATGTGGAGCCATCTACTTAAGACTGCATTGCCTTCATTGTTTGATGGTGGAAAATGGTTCAGCAATTCACATCCACTGTAGAGGCCCCCACAAAAACTTGCTATTGTGTCCAAGGATCTTCTCAGCTGTTCAGGCTCTGTGACTGGCTTACTTGGGCAGCCATGGGCTTGCATCGTCTCTGCCTGAGGCCAGCCTTTCATCTGCTCCTGCAATGCCAGTAAAAACCAAGGGCAGAGTCCTTCTCCCAGCCATACCTTGTATTTGTGCCCACACTGATGGTCTGTTTACCTCCAACTGCTTTGACTTACTAATGCAGCAAAAGAGCAGGCAGGTAAATGGGCTCTCAGCAGTCTCGTAGAGAGTAATGGGAGAGAGGAGGCAGAACAATTTAGCTACAATTCTTCAGGTAGAGCTGAGAGTAAATTTAAAGAAAATATAAGCACAGTAAAAACTACATCTGTACGCTATTCAACTTACAGTAATCTGTGGTACTGGTAACACAAAGCAAGCGCATTAAATATGAACGATGGCATTTTTGTTGCCTGAGTCTAGACTACTTCAGTAGTCAATGAAGAGAGATAAATGTTTCCATTGGATCATACATCCCATCCTGAGAGAGAAGTCTGAAAAAGGGAAAAGAGTTATGCTCTGGAATACTGACTGTGTTTTTTTACTGAGTCAGAAGACAGCCTGGACAGCCAGTTACATAGCCCAGATGACAATGGTATCATACTAATATATAATAATATAATAATGCAAATAGTATATTATATTATAATATACTAATGCAAATCTTTTTATTGTTAAACTTCTGTATTGTAAATCCAAATTAATTTCTCTTTTTTTTCTGTTTTCTATACTTTTTTGTAAGCTAAATTATATATACAAAGAAAACAGTCCATGATAAGAAATTAAATGCTTGTTATTTAACAGCAGGTAAGGTGACTTATAGCAATGTCAAAACACTTTTAAAATTTAAAGCAGAATAAGTTAGAAGGATTTTAAAACTAAGTGATGGCAGGAATGCATTAATTCAAGAGCTAAAATCTAGTGGCACCTTTTACTACTTGAACATTGTTTTAGAGAAAACTTTAAAGGGACTTTTCAACTGGATATATGCAGACTGTGGTGGTTCTGTTGGAGTCAATCATAGACATATCAGATAGAGTTTGCATTTTGTTCAGAGCAGGAAGAAATAGTCTGGGTTTCTTGTGTTGTGCTAACCTATCCAAAACATACTTTCTAAAGTCTCATTTGTGGAAAATAGGTCATAGACCAAGCAATTAGTATGGAGAAAGTGAAGAAATATTTTGAAGAAAAAACACTTGAACTCTGAACTTTTAAGCTTGGAAAATGCACACCAGCAAAGACTCCAGCTGAAATACTGGATAAAATGACTAGGATAGTGAATTAAATTATTATGGAAATTACGACTTCAGGACACAAGAGCATGTGTAACATTTCTCTTTCTTAAGGTCTCATCATGGATTCCTTCTCAGCAAAACTTTGCTTTTGAGTGTAAAAGCACAGAGTGTTCCAGCTGTTAAAAATGTATAATGCTTCTCAATTTTACCTTTTCAGCTCTTGGCCTTTCTTCAAGGATTATTTACATTTTATCATGAAGGATATGAATTGGCTCAGGAGTTTGCACCATACAAGCAGCAACTGCAGTTCAATTTGCAGAATGTAAGGATGATTTATATTTACATAATCTAACTTTTTAATTTGCTAATTTCAGTGCATTGAAGTAGACTTACAGCACTTTATTGAAATTCTAAATCTTGCAGTGTTTTACTAAGCTGAAATCAAATTCATATACAAATAGGTAAAATTATTTTTATAAGGTTAGTGTAATTAAGATTCCTGACAACAACTTTAGATAGTAAATTTGTGATTTCCAGATGAAAACTTGGGAAGCAAGAACAAGAAAAACAGGACAGCAGCCAAGTTTTTATTAGAAAACACAGTGGTCCAGACAGATTTAAACTTGTATAAAGCATTCTTGAGAATGAGGCCTGTCTTCTGGACTAAGTGGAGGTACCAAAAATGCTCCAGGTGGTATAGAATGATACAGTTTGTCCTGCTGTCTGCTAACTTCCCACTTTATATAAAGCATACTTGAGAAGCCATTCTCTGGCTATTCTCTATACCAGGTGGTATAGAAGGTGGGACCTTCCTCCATGGTGAGCAGCTCTCATGACCAGAAGAGAGAATCCTTTTTTTGTGTAGAGAGTTACACTCAACTGAGCAGATGGAGCTTTTGCTGTAGATTGGTCTGGATTTGGTAGTCAGAGCTGTACAAGATCCCATTTTGGGCACAAACTGTCCAAAAAATTCCATAGCTATCAGAGATAATGGAAATGTATTTAATCACCATAATTTTCCACTTATCATAACTGCTTTATGCAAGTGTATACTTGTTTCAGATATTATACTTCCAAGGACATACAAGTAAGTAGTAACAAAATATCTATACACACTTTGCTTTTAAGCAAAGCTTACACACTCTGCTTTTAAAGCAAAAAGTGAACCTTCACCATGTCAGTATTGTACAAGCACCACATATTTCCTGACAAGTAACATCAAAGTCCAGAACAAAATTTTTTAAAAAGTTGAGTCCATTTCATTCTTTCACTAAAAGACACATACTACAAATTTTTGTAGCTCCATCTTCCCTTTTATGTCTCTTGTTCATATATATAGATTGCATTTTAAATATTTCTTGAGGAAGTAGGGCTCAACTTCCTAGATGATTAACCCTTTCCTTTTGGATCAAAATGCAAATGGTCTCTGTAGAGCATCCCATCAGCTTGTCCTTTCGAATTTTGTGTTTTCTACGTTGTTTGCTACTAAGACACTTTCAGATAAAGACACGAGGGGTCAGTGTTGTTGCACAGCATTTTCACTGGAAGAGTGAAAAATGTGCTTCAGTCCAGAGATTTACTTACTTTAATGTGGCAAGTTCTGAGAGGAGCATGAGCTCACAGCACAGACCAAAACTGGCATTGTAAGTAATCATATGTTTCTTTATGCATGTCTTTACAGAAGCAAAATTACTAACATATTTTTTTTCAATTTCAATGTTAAATAAAAAATAGCTAAATTTAATGTTTTCTAAATATTATATCAGCACAACTTGAAGTTTTAAATGGATTACAGAGGTAGAGGGAGAAGTGAAGTTAGGCAGAAGGATCAATGTATTATTATTCCTTTTTTAATTATGTATCAGAAAACATATACATGAAGATACAGTGGGGATCAGTACATCACTTACTCCTGTTACACAGCAGTTTGAATTCTGGCTCCAGATCTAGATCCACAGCTTCACACAGCCAGCTGTCATTGAGAGCATCACCCAAAATCAGATTGAAATGAAATAATTTATATAGGTAAAGATAAACTGAGGACAGAAGAAGTGCATTCAGCTATCTGTAGCTGTCAAAAGTACTCCTCTCCGTTGCATTGTATGTTCAGGTATTGAAAATAGTTGACCTGAACTGCTGTTTCTGTTCTTAAAAATGTCCTACAGGTTAGAGCAGGAGCAGTAACAGCTGTAGAAGGGTAGTAGCAGACCAGTTAGCAGACCAGACTCTTAACAGTTCACCATGTTCTAACAGGACCTGTTGTCACTTTAACTGTCTCAGCTGGCTGGTGGCGTGCTTTGTGTGTCCATTTGGCTTTGGTTTCTGTGATTTGATTCAGAGACCTGGCTGCTTAAAAGTAGCAATTAAAAACTTAATAGATGGATACAAGCTCATAAAATGGAGACATTCTTTCAATGGCACGTCCTTCTTGAAGGTCTCAAAATGACCTCTCTTAAATTTGGTCTGAACTGATGCTTCTTCTGAAAGACGTAATCTGAAAAATTCAGATTAGAATTTTACCTCTCTCTCTAATAATAGTGTTTGTCCTCAAGACCAAGATTAAGCATGTATACTTTTATACTGTTGTGCAACTAACTACACAAATGGCCCATGAAAAAGGGGAAGTATTCGCTGCTGTATGATGTCCTGAGAGTATCTTTCTGACTAGTGAGGATTCGAGTCCATAGATGACTGTAGAAACATTACAAAAATATTTATTCTTTTCTTTGACCTATAGGAACAGAGTGTTCAATATCTGATATTTAATCAATCAAAGCTCTGGCATCTCACAATAATTCTCTTCTGCTATCCCATGCATGGAGGGAAATGCATGTTGCAATGCATAGGTGCATGGAGGGAAACCCTAGCCTCACTGAAATCACTAAGAACAAGTAGCCATTTATAGGCATACAGATAAAAGAAAATAAGGAAAAACCACCTTAGTACCATAATTGTTTGCTTTGTTACATGCCTGGTTACACATGTGATATTTAGGACAGACACACTTTTTCCATGCTTTTGGCATAGTTCTGCCACTTGTGAGCTGTTTCTTACCTCCCATTTTTTTTTATACTGAGCTGTGGTGTTTGCCAGGTCAAAAATTGTTCACAGCAGTGCCAGTAACCTGACTATTCTAAGCAGCAGCCCCTGTGGTATCACTGCAGATATGGATACACAGAAAATTTGTCTCTTCCATACATGTAGAAACTGCAGCTATCTGGACTCATTAGCCTGGCTTTAACCCAAACTAGTGTTTTGTGCACTATACTTAAAGTGCTTCGGTGGGTCTTGCTACTTCAGGTTTCGGGCTAAGCTGTTAGCAACTTCTAGTTTAGCCAGACATCTGTCTGAGCATCCCAGAGTGTACGGAGGGAGAGCCTCTATCTGTCTGCAAAATGCTGTGTAAGCATACTTAAAGATATGAAATGACCTCCTGTCTGAGGTTGGAGGCCTGCAGAAAGCGGAATGGTGCTATTCTCATCTATGTCTTCCTTACATTTGTGTGGCTAAGTTGAATTTTTCATTACTATGTTATTCCCAGGCTTCTAGCAGTGAAGAGTATTATTTATTGCATTTTTCCCTTTTCCCCCCTTTTATGTCTCTGGCAAATGCATTTGTTGGTCTCCAATACAGTCTCCTTGGCATTATTTGTAATTATTTGTTCATTGTTATTTTAGTGCTTGCATGAGATAATGTGGGGGTTTGTTTGTTTCCTTTTTTGGGTATTAGACTCGGAATAACTTTGAAAGCACTAGGCAGGAAGTGGAGAGACTCATGCAGAGAATGAAATCAGCCAACCAAGATTACAGACCACCAAGTCAATGGACAATGGAAGGCTATCTTTATGTGCAGGAGAAACGTAAGTACAACAAGGAAGGTCTGTGCTGTTGTTTGCCCCAGTGGTTGACTGGTAGCAAGCTCTGCTCTGGCTGGCTGCCCTGGACCTTGCTGTAAACCCCTAACACTCTGCTTTGGCTCCTTTCTGTTTCCTGTACTTTCGCTGCCTGAACAGGTCCTTCAGTTCAGCCGCCAGGAGCATCTTGTGTTAGAGACCTCCACTGACCCAGCCATCTTAAATGAACATGTGCTTAATGGAAATCAAAGATATAAGAAAAGGTCATCTAAGTACCGTCTTACCATAGTTAACCACTGCCAGTTTTATCCTCAGTAGCATTGCAAGTTTTAAGAACACAGTCTATTTCTTAATTGATTAATGATCATAAAAGAAATCTGTGTCAAGTAGAAATTACATTGAGCCGTGCTAATGGAGGAGGGAGAAAAGGAGTGGAACACCGGGCACATGCTGTGCTTCATTAAAGAGTGAGAGGCCAGCTTGACATCTTCTTACTGAAAAGAATTTTTTATTCTGGAGTAACAGGGTCTGTAATCACTGTGTAGTGGAAAAGGTACTAGTTGTATAATTCCTTGTCATGCAAGTTTACTTGCCTACAGCCCTTATCCTATAGGTTCTTGTCTAATTGTGAGCAACTGGGTTAAATGTTTGCTGTTCTTGAGAGTAAATTTTGTATATATTTATTACTGATATGCATGGTGGTAAATATAGGGGGTTTTTTTAAAAAATGGCACTAGGCCGTAAATTGTTTTCTTTCAGATGGATGCCCAAGAGTAACAGTCTTAAAATTGCAACACAGGTGTCTGGCTACAATTTTCTAGTGAAAAAGGTGACTTCCTAACTCATGTAAAACTACTTTGAGAGTGCTCATCCATCTTATAACATGCTAAAAGAAATAATGATTTGGCATCAGAGGAAAAATTGATTCCGAATAATTACAGATTTTGTTATGCTAAGTGAAAATAACTTAAAATATAGGAGCAGAACAGCTAACTTCTGAGGATACATAACCATTTGAATTTTCTATTCGTGACTTTACTTTCTTCCAGAACACAAGCAAAAGCAGAGCTTCTCAAAGTCAGCATAACAGACCATACAAATTTCAATAGCTATGTTTCTGGACTGACAGACATCCAACTTACATGACTGATTCAGTCTCTCATATAACCACCACCCCTGTGTGTACATTGAGAAGGCAAAACCTGTGGGTCTACAGTAAAACTACCAGGGTTTTTTCCTACATTTTTATTTTAATTCTTAACATTAAAAGAAAAAAACCAAAACAAACACTTTTTTTTTTTATTAAAATACCATTTTTTAAAGTCAAGGTTCTTTCTTTTTGTCTTGGTTCTAGACAGGACAAGGTTAATTTTTGCAGTAGCCAGGAGTTGGGCATGACTAGGTCTTTACTCAATACCACCTCATCATTTTCTGGGGATAGGAGAAGGGATCCTTTCTGGGTCCCAAAGATGGCAGAGGGAGCGCTCAGTTATTGTCAGGTGTCACCATGTAGTGAGCACTCACATGTGAATCATTTGCCTCTTGTACACTCTGTTATTAACATTGTTGCTGCTACTGTTCGTTTTCTTATTTCATTGCTGTCTCCAGTAAATTATTCTTGTCTCAATCCTTGATCTTCTCTCTCTGATCTCGTCTCTCCAAATCTTCTCTCCAGCCCACTGCAGGGGAGAGAGGGGAAGGATGGGAGAGGGACTGAGAAGTGCATGGTTTGGAGTGTTTCACTAGGAACACTAAATTAGGGAATACCATTCCTTAACCATGACACATTTTAAGAAGAGCTGATAGGTCCATACATATTCTAGCTTGAAAAAATCAGTATCATGTTTTTCCCATGAGTAACTCTCTCTCACTGAAGAATCTGGGAGCTTGTGTTGCTCTCTTTGCTACAGTGACCTTCCAGAAAATATGGGAGATCTTATCTGTACTTCTAGGGATGGGAAGAGAGTTCTAGAAATTATGGAAGAATTCACTCCATGTCCTTACAGCAAAGGACACATTATAAATGCCTGTATCTAAACTGCATTAGTGTGAACCAAGTTTAAAATATCACTGAGTTTGAGCTCGAGAGGGTTTTGTGTTTAGATGCACTAAAGATTCACAGCAGTGCCTGAACAAAGCTCTGGGTAATCCAGCAGTGCAAATATCTGCATCAGAGACCCTATAGTTGGAGTAGGATTAAGAAGTAGTGTGATGTGACCTCTCCAGGATAAGGCACACATCCACTGACTTGGGGATTCCTCTAGATCTCACCTAGGGCTGTATGAATCAAAGACAAGTGAATCCCTGAGTACAGTCCAGTATACTTGGGTATTGTGAGCACTTGCAAGTGTCAGTTTGTGGACATGGTCAGTTGTGCACCACTGTTACAGCCTCCTCTTCTCTGCAGGACTCCCTCCAAGGCATAAAAGGCCACTGTTTCTTGCTGCCTTTGCCACCCAGCATTTTACCCCTCATCTCTAAACCAAGGTGGTTTAGAGTGCACAGTTCCTTTGCTTTTTTTCATGTAAAGAAATCTCAGTGTTCAACTACGTAAGATTAAATATCTCTCTGGGCTGGTGCCATTTTACCCACTCCCTTAAGGTAACAGGTGGAAGAATAGCCTTTCTATGATACTACCAAAAGCATTTGTTGCCTTTGATAAGAACTCTGAAAGTAAAGGAAAATACAGTCTCATTTTCTGACTTAGTCCACTGTTCTGCATTTAATACCAGACTTCCAGGTTTCCCTAAGAGAAAGGGTCTAATATTCAATTGTGTTTCCTTGGGTTGATAAAATTACAACTGTATTTTCTAGGCAGAAAACTCCTCAGATCTGTTCTTGCCTCTTCCTGCCTTGTTACCATAGTAGAATGCTGTTACCCATCCAGTTGCCGAGGAAAGTCAGTCTGCTGGAACTTTATTGGGCAACATTATCAAGCTGCAATATTTGAAAATTATTCTCGAGCAACATGTTCAGATTAAAAATAAGGAGTGGGCTGCATGTGGATGCTACTATATTTCATTTTTCTACTCTTATTCCAACTATAATAGTGATAAAATGACAATTACTTCTGATACTATCTCTCTTTACTCTAGGACCCCTTGGATTTACATGGGTAAAACGTTACTGCACTTACGACAAAGGAACAAAAACTTTTACAATGAGTATAGCTGAAACAAAATCTGGTGGAAAAGTGGTGAGTTACTTCTACATGAACACATACATGAGCTATATATTCCATCTTTTTTTTAAGCATTTATGAACTGCTAAAAGAAAAAAATGCAAACAGATAAGACTGTTTTCATAGTTGAAGCAGTGCATGTATCATAGAGCATGGATAAATATTCAAGTAATATTTCTTTAAAAACATATTTAAATTACATATTAAATAACTTCTTTAATGTGGTTGTTGTAAATGCATATGAAATTTATCACCTTTGCACAGAATCATAGAATGGATGAGGTTTGGAAGGGGGCTCTGGGGATCTCTAGTATAAACTCAATTCAGGGTTAACCAGAACAGGTTGGTGAGGTCTGTGTCCAGTCAGGTTTTAGATATCTCCAAGGATGGAACCCTCTATGAGCAACCTGTTCCAGTGTTCAACCACCATAAAAAACTTCTTCTAAAGTTCAAATGGAATTATATGTATTTGTGTTTGTGCCTGTCACCTCTCGCCCTTCCACTGGACACCGCTGAGAAGAATCTGACTCAGTCTACTTTCCTTCCCATGAGATATTTGTAGATCAGTCACCGATGTGATCCATCTTCTCCAGACCAAACAGTCACAGCTCTCTCATCTTCTCCTCATATGACAGATCACAGGATCATTGAGGTTGGAGGTGACCTTCAAGATCATCTGTCCAGCCATCAATGTAGCACCACCATAATCACCCCTAAACCATATCCCCATGTGCCACATCCAGGCTATTGTACACTTTCAAAGACGGTGACTCCACCTGGTTAACTTATTTCAATGCCTAACCACTCTCCCAGTGAAAATTTTATTTTTAATATCTAATCTGAACCTCCCCTGGCACAGCTTAAGGCTTCTCCCTCATGTTCTTTCACTTAAGACATGGCAGAAGAGACTGTCCCCCACTTCACAAAGCCTCCTTTCAGGTAGCTGTGCTCCGAGTCCTTAATCACCTTGGTGGCCTTTAGCTAGACTTGTTCTAGCACATCACTGCCTCTCTCGTACCAGGGAGCCCACCACTGGGCATAGCATTCCAGGTGTCCCTCTCCAGTGCTGAATGGAGGGTGCAGATCTCTTTCCCCCACTTGCAAGCAGTACCCTGCCTGATGCATCCCAGGAGGCTGGTGGCCTTCTTGCAGCAACATCACATTGCTGGCTCATGGTCACCTTGTTGCCCACCAGAACCTGAAATTCCTTTTCTGCCAAGCTGCTCACTTATCCTGTCAGCCTCATCCTGTCCTGGTGTGTGGACTTATTGCTATTCATGCTGAACAGTATTGACCCCATGGGCATACCAATAATGCCTGTCTGCAGCTGGGCTACTGTTGTGAGCTCAGCAGTTCAGGCAGTGTATAGTCCACCTCACCATCTCACCCATATTTCACCTGTACTTGTCTATGAGGATGTAGTAGGATGTAGTGTCAAAAGCATGGCTAAAGTTGAGATAAGGAATATTCATTGTTCTTCCATCATACACTGAGCCATCCAACACATTGTAGAGGGCTATCAGATTGATCCTGTGTAATTTTTCCCTTACTAAATTAATGACGACTGCTTCCAGTCACCTTTCAGCCTTTAATATGTTTGGAAATGCTTTCCATGATTATTCGCTTCATCACCTTCCTAGGGGTAAAGGTGATGCAGACTGACCTATAGTTCCCCATAGGTTGTGAGGCCTCAAGTTGCATCAGGGAAGGCAGGTATTACAAAAAATTTCTTCACCAAAAGGGTTGTCAAGCATTGAAACAGTCTGCCAGGGAAGTAGTTGAGTCACGAACCCTGGAAGTATTTAAAAGATGTGTAGATGGTTTAGTTGATACCTTGTCCAGCCTGAATGGTTCTATGATTCTTTATCCTTCTCCTTACTCATTTTGAAGACAGGAGTGACATTTGCTTCCTCTCACTCCTCAGAATCCCCAGTTGTGTCAGCCTTGCCAATATTATACTGAGGTCTCATGATCATGGTGGCCAGAATTGGCAGTTAGTCAGCTTTATTCTTCAGAAATCTTTTTACCTGCATGTAAGAGTTGGCAGAATTACATGATTTTCATCCTAACATGCATGTAATCAATTTATATTCTCAGGTGTTTGTAAGATTTGAATTTAGGGAATTTTCTGAAATATAATGATTAAGTAACAAAGACAGAAAGCTACTAAATGTAGACTTAATATACAAAAAAAAAATTGTAAATATTCCTAAATAATTTAAATGCCTATGTTAAAACATGTTCTTTAGACTGTTCATAAAGTTAATTTAAGATGAAGCCAAGGTGTATAAGTGTACTACCTGTACTAATTCCTTTTTGTTGTTTTGTAGAATGGCCTTGTCACAAGCCCACCAGAAATGTTCAAGCTAAAATCTTGCATCAGGAGAAAGACAGATTCAATTGACAAACGTTTCTGTTTCGATATTGAAGTATTTGAGAGGTTTGTTTCCATTGTGTTAACAATTTGAAAATAATTGCAACCAATAGATAATAATTACTTCTGTAGTAGGAACATGTTTACCAATATATTTGTATACAGACAAACTAGGCTTTCAAGACTTAGCACTTCTTTGTTCAAACCTGGTTTTCTAATTAAATTCACTACACAGAATATTTTGTCTTTACTACTTGATGTTTGCATGCAGATACAGCATGGATTCTTATGGAACTTGTAGCAAAACTGACTATCCTCTCTTAAAAACAGATCATAAATATTTTTTATGAGTATTTTATAAATACTTGTTAATAAGCATATTATGTACATATCTCTATTACTTTCAGAACATATGGTAGTACTTTTTTTTTCTTGAAAATTACATCCACAATTTTTTTTCCACTTACTCCTGGATATTATAATTACATCAGCTATATGAGAATAGATTTCCTATATTTAAGATACAGATATGCAGTATTTGTAGAAGTATTTTTCCAGTC
The DNA here is from genome assembly GCA_013397155.1 of Irena cyanogastra. NCBI lineage: Eukaryota > Metazoa > Chordata > Aves > Passeriformes > Irenidae > Irena > Irena cyanogastra. The sequence continues at coordinate 319,798 of VWZV01001529.1, read as the reverse complement.
TTGGGAATAAAGAGAAATATTGAATTAATTTTTGTGTTAAAATATGATAAATAGACTGACTTTTGTAGTTGTTCTCTTAAAAATTGTTTTATGACTGTTAGCAACCTTTTAAAAAAAATGTGTTTTATACCTAGCTCAAAATTATTCTGTTATAGCAGAAGCTGTCAACTTTCTCTAACTTCATTTTGTCTTTTATATTCACATCACTATACATGTGGATTCTGACTTTGGATACTGTTTGAGAAAAGTAGTAACTTCAGTGAATGTGTGTGTTTTTGACAGACCTGGAATCATCACCCTACAAGCTTTTTCAGAATCCAACCGAAAACTTTGGCTTGAAGCTATGGATGGAAAGGAACCAGTAAGGATATTTCTTAGTTTTCATTTTACAGTTTTCTGGATCACATATTCCAGAAAGAAGCTAGTATACATTTCAGATACTCTGTCGCAATACCAACAGAGTTCTTTTCTTTGTGAGACACTAATGCAAGTACATAGTGAGGATAACTACAAAGTAGAAAAGTAGACCTATTAGTTTAAGCCTACATTTATATATATCATTATTTTATGTTAGGATATTTAAAGTAATATTATTTTAAGTAACATGATAGTATATTGTCTAATAGGATTCATGGTTCAGCTAACATATGTGAAGTGGTTGTTATTACAGTGGCAAAAACAACCATCTTTTGGGCAGTTTCATGGAGTGAACAATTAGCACCATCTCAAAAGGCATTGCAGAGAGCAGAAACGCATGTTGAAAGCTATTGGGAGACAGGCTTGTCTGAGCTTTCTTCCCACCATTTGTATGCTCTTAAAGTAGTCACTGAATGAGGGTGATGTCAGACCTGTATCTAGGGCTGATCAATTTTATGTACTTGATGAGTGTTTTTACATGCTTCTTGCTGGCCTGAACCAGTACAGGAATTATAATCACAAGCTAGTTTGAAATTTAACTCATCTGGACTCAGTAAATCTCATTTCCAATGCATTAGTTGCATTATGGTAGCACAGAGCTGTTAACCAGCTGTGTGCTGGAGCAGTAAATGTCAAGAGATCATCAAAGGCAAGGTTGGGATTTCTCTAGCAACAATCTAGTACACAGCGTGTTGCAGCTCCTCACAAACCTGGCAATAAAGGATTTAAAGCACAAACATTGTCCTATTGCATTGTTGTTGTTTTGTTGTTTTCTTTTTTTTACAGATCTACACACTGCCAGCCATTATTAGCAAGAAGGAAGAAAGTAAGCTCTTTTTGTTGAGTTGCCATATCTTGTTAGATTTCTGTAATGTTACAGTTTCTTGATATATGTGTGAGAGAAAGAGATTATTTTATATTTTAGTTCTATTGCTGTAAAATAACTTTGTTGGTTATCTAAACTTCCCCTGGCACAACTTGAGGCCATTTCCTCTTGTCCTATTGCTTCTTACTTAAGAGAAGAGGCTGACCCCCACCTGGCTGCACCCTCCTTTCAAGGGGTTGTAGAGAGCGATGAGGTCCCCCCTGAGCCTCCTTTTCTCCAGGCCAAACACTTCCTCAGCTTCTCCTCACAGCACTTGTGCTCCAGACCCTTCCCCAGCTCTCTTGCCCTTCTCTGGACACACTCCAGCCCCTCAATGTCTTTCCTGCAGTGAGGGGCCCAGAACTGAACACAGGATTTGAGGTGTGGCCTCACCAGTGCTGAGTACAAGGGGACGGTCACTGCCCTGCTCCTGCTGGCCACACTAGTGCTGATCCAGGCCAGGATGCCATTGGCCTTCTTGGCCACCTGGGCACATGCTGGATCCTGTTCAGCCGCTGTCAACCAGCACCCCCAGGTCCTTCTCTGTTAGGCAGCTTTCCAGCCACTCCATCCCCATCCTATAGCACTGTCTGGGGTTGTTGTGACCCAGGTGCAGGATCCAAGAACTTGGCCTCGTTGAACTTCACACAAGTGGCCTTGGTCCATCACATCTTTTTAGTTTTACGTGTATATGCACCTGTTAAACATACACTGAGTAAAAAAATTAGTGGATTTAAAGGTACTATGAGATTTGTGTGCATAATTGTATTAACACTGTATTAACACATTGGTTATCATCATATATTAACACAAAGATATAGAACTAATTTAAATAAATCTCAGAGAAAGAGATTTGTAAAATTTGGACATACATCTTCATTGGAGGTATATTTGAGACTCTGAAAATCGAAACTTAAGCCACTATCTGTTCTTTTATATGACGGTGTTTATTTTAATGGTGACAAATATGCTGTTTTAAGATCTTTATTTAGGTAGTTAGAGCAGTGGGTATTGAAGATGCAACATTAATTCAAAGTACTTTCACTTGAAATAAGATGACTAATTAAGCTCAGTAACGAGGAATGTTCTCCTGCATTAGCATTTTATGAGTGATTATATGCATATGCAAGGAACAAAGAATATTGTATTAAAAACAATGAATATATTCTTTTCATAATGTAGGTCCTGGACTCCTAAAAGCATTTTGCTCAGCAGCTTTCAGCTGTATTTTTAGAGCTACTGATTGCCGAGAAAGACAGTAGAATATTGAGCTTCTAATGGTACAGAATGACTACAGAGTTGGGTTGTGACTGCTATGGATGTATCTACAAAAACCCTATTACAGAATAAGTATTATAATGTTATGGATAACCATGTATTAGCCCTCCTTGACTAGTGTGTGAGTGTAGCTGAACAGAATATTTTGTATGTTGATGTTGGAAAGTAATTACCCTTTTTTTTTGTAGTGTTCTTAAATGAAGCAGGTTTCAACTTCGTGAGGAAATGTATTCATGCTGTAGAAACAAGAGGTGTGTATTAAACCACAAATAAGGTATTAGATTGTTGTGACTTTTTTCTAAAATATGGATTTTTTTTTAATTCTACATGTTTAACATCTGTGCTTTGAAGTGCGTCTGTTGTTTGGTTTGGACTTTTCATGTTTTATCTGGGTGTGTTGCACTCCAAATTGTTGTCTTCAGTTCCAACAACAGTTCTTAACATATCATTTAAGTGAGATTTTTAAATTTTGTCTGTAATTTCTTGTTGATTAGATAGCTTAATTCACAATTGCACACATCTTTAGTCTTTCATTTGTGTGTACTGACTTGACTTTTCTTGTGATACAACTGTAGGGAGTCTCAGCTCCCAACTCTGGTTTCTGGTGTGAAATCCAAAGACCCAAAAGTGATATCAACATTTTCTGCTGGTACATCTGTTTTTTTGCAGAGTATAATTCCTATTATTTTATTAACTAATGTTGTAGATTGCTTATTTTTTTTAATGTTTAGCAGCATTTAATGTTTAACAACACTCATTTTTGTTAGTGGGAACATAAAAAAAGGAAGTAATAATCACTCTACTGATGAGGTGGTATCTAACAACTCACAGTAAGTTTTAAATGGAGAGTTAGCTGTATCATCATCTACAAATTGAGATAGCCTTTTCTTCAGCTGTCAGTGTGCTGATCTCTTCTAATCCAAATGTGGTCTCTATGTGCAGCTTTGAGCTCAACCTGAATTCAGTTTCTCAGCCAGCAATGTTATTGTTGAGTCACTGCTGACTCAGAGCTTGCATTATTTTCCAGGGCAGGAAGGGTGAAAGAGGGTTTCAAAACAAAACACTTAGGTTATTTAAGATAGATTTAGGAATGTTGTTTTCAAAGGAAAAGTAGACAATTTTTATATGTTAAGGTTTGTAGTGGGGAAAATGGACAACATTTAAACCCCACTGATCTTAAAAGGCAGTTAAAAATAAAATAATCTTAACTGAGATAATCAAATAAGTCTTAAGCTGCACCAAGGGAAGTATAGGTTGGATATTAGGAAAAAGATTTTACAGAAAGAGTGATAAAGTACTGGAATGGTCTGCCTGGGGAGATGGTGGAATCACCATCCCTTGATGTGTTTAAAAAAAGAGTGGATGTGGCACTCGGTGCCATGGTCTAGTTGAGGTGTTAGGTCACAGATTGGACTCCATGATCTTAAAGGTCTCTTCCAGCCTAGTGATTCTTTGTTCTAAGTACTGTATTCTGAATGTCACTCTTTAACAGTACTTGTTACTACTATCTGTGCTATTAAAAAAGGCCTGGCAATTTTAACTGGCAACATAAATTCTCAACAGATGTGTTAGAATAGTATACAGTATATACTTTTGTTTTCATATAAATATCAGTCACATCTTATTTGAAAGGGGTGATGGTCTAAGCAAACATAGATGCATAGTAATTCCACTGATATCTAGTCAATATGAACTTGTTCATGTGTAATATGTTTTAAGACTGCTTTGGGGTCTTGTTTTTCACTCTTCTTAGCCATCACCTTGTTGTTTGCTAATATAGGTCATTTCTATGCAGAGGGGTTCTGTTAATGTAAAATTATGCTTAGTGTATAATATGGTGTGAACTCAGTGGAATGAATTTGTTAATATCCCACAAGAAATTGCAGTAGGGTAAAGCAGTACTTCAGAACGTAATGGCACAGTTTTCCATAAATACATTTATAAATACATTTTGAAAACATACACCAAAAGTGCATCAGCATATATTGAAGCAACCATATTTTCATTATTTTAATTTTTTTCATCTTCTTATTTTCCCAATGTAGGTATTACGATCCTGGGGCTGTACAGAATAGGCGGTGTGAATTCCAAGGTGCAAAAGCTGATGAATACCATATTTTGTAAGCATCTGAAGTGAACTTTTGTCAATGTGCAGTGTATGTGCTGTGGTCTCTTTTGCCTCAGCTGCTGTGCTCAGAAGAGTGTGTCACAATATTCATAATTTTGTATGTGCACTGATTGCCACTGAATTGACTTTGCACTCCTAAAATGAGTGATTCATCTGCAGTTTCTTGTGTGCATTAGTATTCACTTCTGCATGTTACACACGAGCAAATTACTAATAAAAATGCTTTTCTTCTTCTAGCTTTAAAGCTCTATTTATTGATACATATTTGGCTTGTTCCATAAGTTCTCCAAAGCTTAGTTCCATAACACATCATGGCTCACCTTAATAGACACTTGTTCCAGTCTCTCACTTTTCTTGCTAATTGATCTCTCTGATGCTTGTGTTTGCATGTCTAAGACAAATTAATTAGTAATTCTCTGTGGATTTGGGCTTATTTAACACTTTGATAAAGTGCATAAAGTTAATGTTTATGGTTACTAACTGTGAGCACTGAATTTATTTTTATTTATAATTTGGCAGAGATGAAAAGATTTAAATTGATTAGATTGGTGGTGTAGTCTAGCTAATAAATTAGTTGAGCTAAATGGCTGATCTAGTAGCTTCTGTTTTGCTACTTTTCTAGTTAATGTTTTAGTCAAACTGTAACAAAATCCTAATTCAAATTTCTACCAGCCCCTAAATCACCTCCTGATATGGATATTGATATGGAAATTTGGGACAATAAAACAATAACAAGTGGACTAAAAAATTACCTCAGGTAAGTAAGATGCCACACAGTTTCAGTGTTCCTTTTCTGGCCCATTAATCTTTGGCTTGTTGATATTTCTTGGATACATTTCTTTTATCTATTGCCATGGTAATAAATGAGTATTTTATTATCCTGCTTAATATTCCTGTGATTATGTATAATAATACACACATTCAACCTTTTTAAGATAATCCTGCCTTATATAGCCCTAAATTCAATTAATTGCATGGTTTTATTTAATTTTTTTTATGTTAACCACGAAGCATGCTGTGCCCAGTCTTTTCTTTGTGAATCCCTCAAGTTGTGTACCATAAAATTTCATGACATTATGGTTGAATGAAAATCCCAGCAAAAGGTTTTTTATCTTATGTTCTTAATATCTTCACAAATCAAATACCCCTCCTGTCATTTTTGCTGATAAGAGACAGAATATTCAAAAATTATGGTACTTCTGAGATAACTCTTTTGGATCTCAATATATAATGTTGAAAAGAGACATAGTAAAAAGTATGCAACCCAGATGGTGGGTGTACTGTGCCTTCTACAGATCTAGATTTCCTAAACAAGTCACCTAACAAAGGGCAGCATCAGAAATCCCTTTTAACCTGGAAAACATGCCTAGGACTTACAGCAGAATGCTCATGTACATTTCATTTAAAAGACTGGCTTTGGTTGAAGGAATTTATAATACATCTTCAGAAGCTACTGTGTTTGTGAAATTAGGACATGAGTGAGCAAGCAGTAGCTGTGTGTTTGTGTGTAAGGCAACTCACAGTTTGCCTTTCGGAGGATGACTCTTTTAAGATCTCTCAGATCAGAATTTCAGTCCCAAATTTCATCATATTTTTTGCCTTTCTTGGCCAAAAGGTTGCTTCTGCAGCCCATTATACCATGTCTGCAGCTGTATTTATTCCTCTCCTACAGTCTGGAAGACAAGAAACATGGAGGCTGTGTGCTGAAGTAACATTTTCCTTATTAACTTACATGGTGACGCCAGATTCAACTCAAATTGATTTTCAGACAGTGTACATGACTGAGTTAAATACAGCCTGTAATCAGTCATCACTGAATGGGATTTCCTAGGACCAATAGAGCATTGTGCAGATGTTGAGGGCTATCATAATCACATTTGTAAAACTTAGATTTTGAGTCTTTTCTAAATTAAAAATTTGGCTTTTTCACAACCAGGTGTCTTTCAGAACCACTGATGACTTTCAAGCTGCACAAAGATTTCATTGTTGCTGTTAGTAAGTAAAAAGTAAAATGATAAATATGCTTTCATGAAAGTAGTATTGTTTCTAACCTCTAATCTCCTCAGTCACTATCTTTACTTTTCTTCTTGCTGTAATATGCAGCTATCCAGCCCTCAAAACAGAAAAGTCACAATGGATGAAGCTGTTCAGTGGTTTATTCTGATCTTTTTAGTGGTTCTGCCTGACTGCCTTCTGCATGAAGTTTTGAACCCTCATTTGGGTGTTTCTTTGTTTGTAGGCTGATAATTCTTTTGTAGCACTCATCCCTCTCATCCAGGGACCTTTATTTTCCTAGCTTGCCTTGAGAAATGAGAAAGGGCAAAAGTGGGCTCCTTTTCACAAACAGAGTAGTTGGATACAGAGATAGTAGAGATCATTTCTCTAATTACTTCAGTTAAGAATTTGAAGATATTTCTCTGTTTTCTCTCGTCTTGATGAGAATAAAGGACACAAAATAATTTTAGCTATTTTAATATATTTTTCTTAGATTAAATCTTAGACTTCACTGAAGTGGCACATACTGGTCAATGTCAATACTGGCATTAATTTGTTGGTTCCAGTATTGATAGTAATTGCTTTAGGCAAGTTACTTGAAATACAGATTTCACAGTGTAATAAATATAGTCAAATTTTCCTCAGCATTTGAAAGCTAATTTTGTTTGGCTTCTCTTAATGCATGTTTGTGTTAGCATGCAGGCACTGATGCCATTTGTAGTCACTTCTTAGCATACGTTCTGATTTATCAACAATTTGTTTTCTGTTTAATAGAATCAGATGATCAGAACTACAGAGTTGAGGCAGTGCATGCACTTGTGCATAAATTACCAGAGAAGAACAGAGAGATGCTGGACATCCTTATTAAGCACTTGGTCAAGTAATTATTTTTTATTTTTCTCTTTGGTATTATTGTAAGATGTTATCATTTCTGCTTTAAATTTGTCAGTGTTGCTTAATCCGTTCTCCATGTTGAAACAGTGACACTTGAAATTACATTTGATTTCTAAAATGCTGTTCTCAACTTATCTGGAATAATACTCTCTGTAGAAACAGAATAAAAGCATTGTCACCAAGATGGCCAACTATGTTTATAAAACAAACCTAGTCAATGTTTTCATTCATGTTCTTACTACAGGGCTACTTACTACAGTAACCAATTAAATGTAAGAAATATCTAACACTATGCCAGGGTTGATGGAAAATACTGGTTTGAATCTGTCTCAAAGTACCAGAGTGTTTTAGGAATGTGATAGATTAGAAAGGAGATAGAATGAGATAGATACGATAATTCCTGTTCTTCATGTTTGATCTTATTTTTCTCTCTTAACAAGTCTGAAGTGTAGTATCACTTGAAAGCACAAATTGGAAGTATTTTTATTTATATTTTTGATATCTACATGGATGTCCAACTTCTGAATCTCCGTTAATATTCCCTTGATTTTTAATTGTCAGATGGAAAACATTTTGCATTTCTCTAAATTGGTGACCTTTTGTCTTCACAGAATTACACTTGGCATGTGCTGTGAGATAAAAAAAAAGACAGGTTTTTATTCTCTTAAGTTTCTGTACATATTTGGTTAGTTTTTGCTGGTATTTGCTCAATACTTTTGAATATGTATTATTCTTTCTGATTTAGGATGCTGTATAGTACATCTATCAGTCATCTGGGAATGTGAATAGTGAAACAGTAGTTGTTCAGATAAGGCTCACATGGCAGACATTTAGAAGACATGAGAAGAGTCCATATTGTTTTCATTCAATTCACTAGGTCCCAGATATTTTGCTTTTTTGATCACAGCTTGAGCTACAGGCTGCAGTAAGCTGTCTACAGTGAAACCTAACACAGTTTTGCTTCCTGTTATCGAAATGAGAACTTTGAACATTTCTTTGACAGGAAATCATTTAGCCCTAAAAAAATGGTTTTAGCCCATTATGTCATTAGCCCCTGGAGAACTAGCATTATAGCAAGCTGCTGTAAATGCATTCATTGCAAAACCTGAATAGGCAGACCTTTCCTCTCGTTATACTTGGGCTGACACAGAGAACCAGATGGAAAAAAAGTTTCATAAGTTTCTTCACTCACAGAATTGTTTAATTAACTAAAAAATACAATACCTACAATACAATACCTACTCCCTTGGGTTAACATTTTTGTAAAAGCTGCTGGTCTGTCGGCTTCAAAATTAGAGAGCTATATAAGCATAGGAACTGACTTATTTGTCGGTGCAATTACTGTTAGGTAAGTATTACTTTCTTGACTTCTTTTCCTGTCCTCTTTATTCTCAGTGTGATCTCAGATGCAATTCCAAAGAAAAACATACCTATAGTATTCCCTTATTTAATTGTTCTCTTTAACTTTTGCTTTTCCCATCTTTGTTGTGATCCTCATTTCATATAGATGTAATCTTAATTTTGCGCTGAATGCTTTCAGTACTTTTCTTTCCTACATAGAATTCACCCCCTCTAATTTCCATATAATTTACCAGCTGTTGTTTATGCTAGCAATTCTAATGAGACTGAATTTAAAATTAGTCTCTCGAGTGTATTAGCCATCTTCCTCCCTCATCTTTTTCCTACCACTGTGTGGAGATTATTCAAGGAACAAATAAATGGCAGGTAAAGTGCCCAATTTTATGAAAACGGGAAAACTTGGGAAAAAAAAATTCAACCTCCTGTTTTCATCATGCTTATGTTGAAATTCCATTTTCAAGGTGCATAATTCCTTTCCTATATTTCTTTTAGCTGTTCAGTTCCTTTATAAATGTTTTTACAGCAAATTGAAAATGCTGTTGCTCTGAGGTATAAAATAAGGATAATGTTATTTTTTCTCAGTTTAAGTCATAAGGTCTTTACGTCTTTGCCTAGCTTGATCTTTGTGTTACTGTGCAAATTTAGATAGGATCAGATGATTTGGGATGTAGATCATACTAGAAACAAACAAACAAAACTAGCAAATCCTGAAAAGCACCCTGGAGAGGGGTGATACTGCATAGATACATAGTCAGTAGCTAGGCAAACATGGCAAGTTTGGTGTTACTTTGACATGGGCAACTCATTTTTTGGTTTTTAAGCCTATCTAGTCAAATTATGTCTATTCTAAAGAATGAATCATTCTTTGGTATGATTTAACAACACAATGCTTTTCTATGGTAGGTGGTTGGGAGTCTGCTGTCTGGCAGTATCACAAATGTGCTTGTGATACATCACATGAAGAGATTCTGAGGAGAAAGCAATGGCATTTCCATGGATGCCCTACAGCTACCAGAAATGCATGATTACTTCAGCTTGTGTCTGTGCTGCAGCTCAGCACCAGTTGGAATAGGTCAGGGGAAAATGGCTATCAAAATGATCCATTTACAGACCTGGGTTCTTTCTCTTTTATAAGAAATCAAGCCTTTGAAATGTGCTGTAGAAAGCCCTTTCTGGCTGCAGTGTTATGGAATCCACCATTTCTTTTATTAACCAAGCTCCCAAATTTGTAACCAAGGAAACCCAAACACCAGACAAACACTACCTCCTCTCTTATGCTATAAGATTGTAATATTTGTGTAACGGACCTTTACAGTTACTGTGCAGCACACAGCAGAGTAACATTGCAAAGGGAGGGGGTGTTTTAAGTTTTTTTATAGCATATCTAGAGGTGAGTTATTCAACTTTCCAGTTTCATTAAAATACTAGTGGACTTCCTAAAAGACCCTTAGTCATCTAAGATAAACATGAGATCTATTACAGAGAAAGTTAGATTAAGCTAAAAATGTGCTTTAACTATGGAGTCATTTTCGTGATATGGCTTCCAAATAATAATCTCTGCCAGTGTGTCTGTCTGAGGTAACATTTTGGAAAGTTTTGAGATAACTTATTGAAGCAATGTAAGAAATATGTGAGAAGATAGGCATTTGTTTTCCTGCAGTTTATATTCATGCGGCCTCCTATACAAAACCTTTTCCCATATTTCTCCTACTTCTTGATGTAAATGGGGTGCTCAAATCTTCCTGTTCAGATCATGAAGTGAATGTTTTATAGATTTTACTCTTTCTTAATTTTAAGTTACAAGAGTTATTTTAATTGTGTAGGAAATGACTAAAAATGCTCAGCTTGACCATAGTAGCAGATGGCAGTGAGAAGGAAGAGGAAAATGGGAACCAGTGCCTCATTAATAAGTTCCATTTGGTAACAGATTCAATAAAATTAGGCATTAAGGGGATTTTGAAGTCTTGACTTGGCATAATATTCTTCAGACATGAGGCAATACAACAGCTGGGGTATCACTGGCAGTTGTTTCAAAGGATCTATGATGATACAGTTTTTAATTGGCAAATCTTAGTAGTAAGGAGAGAAATGGGGCATTGAGTATTACTGATTGAGATTAAACTATCTGATAAATTATTAGGAAAATGAAGCTTTTAAATTCTACATTAAAAAAAAGCAGAAAAGGCAAAGTATGTGATAACAGAATATACAAAAGTAAAAGGTTAATATATTTTAAAGCCAGATGTCATTATGATCGTCTAATGTTATCTATCACACAGAAACAGTAATTTCACTGAATCCATTGATCTCATGTTTTCATCAAATTGATAAAGAGATCCTATTGCAAATTAAGTGTTTTCAATAATTAAGCTTCATTCCTTTACATGAACACTAAGGTATATGGTAGATCTCTGCTACCACACAGCATTTTCAATCAATCCAGTCTGTAAGTATGTAAGGACCTGTATAGTCATGGGAGAGAGATAGTGCTTGCCCTAAGACTTCTAAACTTCAGGTGTCCTGATTCTCTTTGTGTAGAACTCCAAATACAGTTACCTTTCCCTGTCAGGTGTATCAGGGACTGAAATACTACTCTAGGAAGACATACTCATTATCCATTAAGTTATTGAATGATAGGAGCCTTAATGGAAGCATAGTAGTTGTACTATGAACTACATTGTATTTTGATTCTAGTGTAAGTGGAAATTTTAAAAACATTTTAAAGAGAGGTCTGAACTTGGAATCTTGTAAAACTAGTAGCCTTAGCAAGTTTTTGCCTGTTAAATTTGTAGTTTAGCGCAGCAATTAAATCACATATTGTTTGTGTTCATTTAAAGGGTGTCATTGCATAGTCAACAAAATCTAATGACTGTATCCAACCTTGGTGTTATCTTTGGACCAACTCTGATGAGAGCACAAGAAGAAACCGTGGCTGCTATGATGAACATTAAGTTTCAGAATATCGTCATTGAAATTCTGATAGAGCATTATGAAAAGGTAGAAAGAAATTATCTGCTTTGTTATGAAATGGAACTAAGATCTCATTTTCATTACCATCATTAAGTCTTTAAGAATAAAGAGTCCAAAATGTGTAGAAGGTCATTGATAGAAATAATCGCTTCTTCCCACTCCATGCTATGGATCTGTATTCCTAACAAGTCTTTCATGGCTGTGCAAGGTACAGATCTAAGACATAATTTTTCATGCTTTGAAGACATTGCTCTGAATCTTCAGTTGCTTTTTGAAGATTGCTTCCTGAATCTAGAAACAGAAAGAGACGGTCATAACTTTACTCCTGGCTGCTCCAGCTCTTTCTCGCTACCATTGTATGAAGGTTCACTCTGGGTGAATGCACAGATTCTCCTCTGAGTGCATCAGGTCAGAGTGTTTCTGGCCATTGCTGTCCTTAGGGGACATGTTAGCTGCATAGTGGAATTAGTCACTAAAAGGATCGAGAAGGACTTGAGCAGGAAATCTTACACACTTGCTTTCAGTCACTACTTGCTGGTATCAGCTTCGCTGAAAGGCCTTCCGAGATTTTTTGTTTTAATTTAAGCTGTTTGATTTCAGAATTCAGAATTCAGTTAAGACCTCCTTCACTTAGTAATCAAAAGCAATTTTATTCTGGGGATCTTAGTTGAGCTATGTCATCTCCTTTTAAGATTGACAAAACAAAGTGAAAAAGCTTTGAGTTTCTTTCATTACACATTACTCAGCTAAGGGGCAGGATCCCCTGAACTGGTTGATCAGTAGGTGCTGACAATACAGCTTGGTATCATCAGTTATATTTCATAGGGACTCCTCAAAATGGCTATGAACCTTCTTGGCTCTGATTACAAAACATATATATTGCATTTTTCCAACACTGGATTTTTTCTCCAGAAAATCAGAGCTCGTTCATCACAAAGTCTGCTGCACAACCAAAGTCACTTGTGCTCTATTTCTCTGTCTACAGATATGTTTTTATATTGATGTGCTACTCAGTAGTGCTTAATACAGTTTTAATGTACTCCAATAGCGTCTCAAGATGTCCACCAAAGTATTCCCTACCGTGGAAATACATTTGCTTTCTTCCACTTCTATGAATGGCACAAAGGTGTCTTTTCATGGTTTGCTTCATCTTCTTTTGAGAATGCCCTATAGCTAGAGGGCCCAGAAATCCTTTCAGAGACGCCTTCTGGCATAACATGGTAAAAAACTGAGGTTTTGTGCAGCAATGAAGTGAAAAATTGACCAGTGGTAACAGTGGTATGTAAAAGATAAGAACCAGGAGATGCCTTAAACATAAAATTGTTCCTCATTAAACTTGACTTATTTAGTCAAATAAAGCTTTCTGAAATCCAAATTTGATTTTAGTAAGTTATGACTGTGACATATTTCTGTGATTTATAAAAACTTTCACTGGAACACAGAGAAAAAAAAATCAACTTTGTCATAATATTTAAAAGAGTATGTTACTTCATGGGGAAGAGTCATTAGTAGGCACTTATTTTGTTTTACAATTTCAACTGTTAAGGCCTTCTTAGTAAGAGCTAGAAAATAAATCTATTTCAACAAATTAATACAGATATTAAGTACAGCTCAGTATTGTGGTTCTTGATCTGTAAAATGAAATCAAAGCAAAGCTTATATTGTGTGGCGTTACTCTTTCGTAATGTATGAGACCATGATAGTGTTAATTTCAAGCACAGTGGGGAGGAAAACAAATGGATTAATAATGAAAGTGTAAGTTGTTTAATGTCATTTTTTCCCTTTTTCTAATCATGCAGATATTTCACACTGCACCAGACCCCAATATTCCTCTTCCCCAGCCTCAGTCCCGATCGAGTTCAAGAAGAACAAGAGCAATTTGTCTCTCCACAGGTTCGCGTAAACCCAAAGGAAGATACACACCATGTCTAGCAGATCCTGACAGTAAGTTTGTCATTGCATACTGGTTATCTTGCTTTTTATGTCAACTTTTAACTTCACCTGAATAATATCCTATAGATACTGTATTCCAATGATTAAAAGCATCAGCTTTTTAACCTCTATGAGTTACAGCAGCACTGTTGACCGACTGCATTCCTCACTTCCCAGATGAGGAAGGATGCTTGGTAATAGGCAAGTCTTGTGTTGCATATGGTGTTCAAAATCATTTAAACATTATATCCTCCTATAAGAAATGTAATTCAGTAAAGGAGAGGAGATCAGAACCATCACTTGGCTGTTTTCACATGCATGAAACTGTGGTCATTGCTTCAAAGTCAGCCACTGCCTCAGCTGCTAAAACCACTGAAACTTTCTTAGGTTTTCTGTAATGGAAACAAACTCTAATATTCCTGGGAGAACCAGTATACTTATCATATGGCTTACTGTTTAACAGCAGGGAGTTATATTAATTGTTTGTTTAGAATGCTTATTTAATTTTATATATAGATAATTTAAAAGTTTTACTTCATTCATTCTCATCCATTTAGGTCACCACTTTTTAACTTACTGGCTGGACTTGTAAGGAGTATTGAAACTTTATAAAAGCTTAAGTCGTTAACAATTCCACTGCTGCAACAGACTTCCTAAAGAATTTCTGTGTCCCTTGATTCCTCAAAAAGATTTATATGAGACTGGTGCAGTAAGTTAATCCACAGTTAAAGTCCATCTGTTCTTGAGGATCTGTAGTAATTCTGAAGTCTGTAACGTTAAGGAATCTATACTCAGTATATTCTTGCACAGCTGCTGCACTTTTCCTAGGCCTATGTTACTTTTCTCCTGTCAGGGAGAGTTTAAATACTAAATAACAATAGCTCCCTAGAGGTGGATTGCCAATGTGAATGATGTGGGGTCCCAATAAGAAGTTACAAAGGAACAGTCAGTTACCAGAGGACAAACAGGGCAAGTTTCAGGTGTTTTTCACTGTGTAACTGCAATGAATGAATACCAGTATAAAAAAGGGATATTTCTGTGCAAGGATTTTGCAGAGTGCATGCAAGCTTCTTCAGGCTATGCCAGGGAGGATCAGGTTGGACATGAGGAAGAATTTCTTCCCTGAAAGTATTCAAGAAATGACGTGGCATGTAGTGCTGTGCTTCAGTTGACATGGTGGTGTTCAGTGAAAGGTTGGATTTGATGATCTTGGGGGTCTTTTCCAACCTAAATGATTGTATGACTTCTGTGATGCTACGTTTGGTGGCAGTTTGATTGCCACTAGGTCTGATCCAACAGCTCTCCACTTGTGTTTTGATTATTAGCTGAAACTCAGCACTTTTGTAAACAACTTCCAATTAGTATCTCACTTGTGCCCTGAAACGCTGAGGTAGAAGCAGAGGTACTCTTCTTACCAAATATCTCCGGGTGTGGCGGGAGACAGGTAAGAAGGAGTCAAGGCTTCTGGCAATAACATTTTCAGAGTACTAGATAGTTTTAAGTCATCATTTAAATGAAACACGGACACAACTATATTGCAGGAAATAAAGCAAATCTGTATGGGGTGAGAGCAGACATACAGGTTTCATATGGTAGGGAATGGTAAAAAATTACAGAAAATGCATCTGACAAAAAATGCATCAGCCAATCTTGCAACTTTCAAGGGACTAATGCTCTGTAAATAGGCAAGATGAGTCTTCAAGCTGTAAATCAAAAAAAAAAAAAGAGTTGTGTTTTTTCTGCAGTAAACCACACATGAATGAATTTGATAACAAGTGAGGTACAAAAGAGCTAAAAGTGGCATGAAAGAAATGTAGATTATTAGAAAATGCAGATTATTTTTTTCACTCTCTCTCTCTTCCCCTGCATCCTCCCTAGGTGACTCGTACAGCAGTAGCCCCGACAGCACTCCCATGGGCAGCATTGAATCTCTGTCTTCTCACTCCTCCGAGCAGAACAGCACTACCAAGTGCATGCCCTCACAGCCAAGGGAGAAATCGGGAGGGATTCCATGGATTGCCTCTCCTGCTTCTTCCAATGGCCAGAAAAGTTCAGGCCTGTGGACTACAAGTCCAGAATCCTCATCAAAGGAGGATGCAACCAAAACAGATGTGGAATCAGACTGCCAAAGTATAGCTTCCACCACTGGACCGGAAAATGCCTCTCCACCAACAGACCTGACCAAAAAGAGTTCCTACAGTCTGTCTGGGCTTAAAAGGTCTTCAGCTTCTTCCCTTAGATCAATTCCATCAGCTGAAGGTAATTTCCAATGTCTTTTATCACATCAGTGTTAAGTTATGCATCAGATAACAAGAGCTGGGTCTGAAAACTAATGATACTCATTAGTCTTGTTTGTTTGTTTGCTTGTTTTTAGTTTTTGTGGTATGTTGTTTTAGTTTTCAAACTGCTTCTGACATATTTCCATTGTTTGTAACCTGCACAGTTCACACAACTTAAAAAAAATGTTTCTCAAATTTAGATCACTCACTATCCTACGATTCATCTATAATTTATGATACAAAATAATACTATAGATTAGAAATACTGCTAGTAGAGGTATTGTGCTTGTATTTTGGGATCTTTGTATTATGACAGCTTTTAAAGCATTATTAAGCATTGGTTGGTCTTTGACATAAGAAGAGAAGCAGACGCAGTTTTTGCCTTGCAGAACATCCATGGAAACAAGGCAGCAGTCCACTGATAAGCCACCTGGAAGGACATATGTGACTTGTATTCATTAAAAGGACTTCTTTTGTGTGCTATACAGTCTGTACACATATAGATTTGCTTTACAAAGTTACAGTGGCAATTGTTTAAGCAAAATCATGGTCATTTATTCCTAAGTATATTTTTAAAACTTCTTGAAGCTTTTGTGGATATCGAAATGTTAATTCAAACAAATTATTGTGGTCTGATTTCACACTGCTTTGATCAGTTCACTTCCTGAGAATCATTTCCCTGTGATATTTTTCAATTTTATGCAAAGTGCTACATTATAAATGCTTCTATTGTCACTTATTAGTGATTGTACCATCTAACCATGTAATTGCAATGTAATTTTTTAGCCTTCTCAATTTTAGTGTCATTTCCTCATTCTTTCTGTTGATTCTTTTCTCCTGGCTTTTTGCCTGAAAGGTTGTTTCTTCTCACGCTTAGTAAGTAGTTTCTCTACCTGTTTTGACTCCTAAAAAGAAGAAAAAACCTCAACAACAACAGCCCAACTTTCACTTTGCACAGTTAATACATATTTTGTAACAGCTTCAAATCAGGTTTCATGTTCCTTATAATTTGATGTTTTCTTTAGGTAACAAAAGCTGCAGTGGATCTATACAGAGCTTATCTTCAACAGATACCAAAGATACACTAAAGGCTCCACCAAATCCTGATTTGCCTCCCAAAATGTGCAGGAGATTTAGATTAGATACTGCATCCAGTAATGGCTATCAAAGACCGGGATCTGTGTAAGTCATTAAGGCCCTTTGGAGATTTGTGTTGTTACAGTATTGCCTATTATAAAGGGATTCCAGAGATGTACATAAGTAATTGAAAAAGCATGCATGAATAGTTGATTTTAATATTTCTGTATTTGTTCATTATTTACCTTGTTTCGTTAAAATTGGAAAAGAAAGGAGATGGTATGAATTCTGTTTAAGTCAGTTGAAAGACTACCATTGACTTTATTGGACTGGAGACAACGTAGAAATGTTTCCTAGAAAAATTACTAGTATTATTATCTCTGGTTCTTCTGGAATTTATTGTTTCCAGGAGCAGAAATGCTATTTACTGTCTATGGTGTTATCTCAGAAAGACCATCAGATTTTATTCGCGGAAGTCCAAAATTGGAGGAAGGAAAAAGAAAACAAAACCAACCTTCAGCTCTGAAGTGTCTTCAGTTGCTGCATGATAAATAGTTGATTTCTAACAGTTGGGGTTTGTTTTGGTTTGGTTTTGGTTTAGTTTTATTTCTTTAATGCTGAAAGGAAGGTAGTTCTGAGAGATTGTGATTTAGCCTATTCAGATTTGGGTTGTTAAGGTTTCTCAGTGCTTTCAGAAGACTGAAAAGTCAGAAGATCTCTTCTGATCTGACTTTGACCCAGAATATCTCTGTCCCCATGATCAAGTGATTTCCAGATCTGCAGAGCATCAAGAAGTTCTTCAAATACTGCAGGATGTCATTCAGCCTCTCCACTTAGTAATCTGGAAGGGATCACTGTAATCATTTCACAGACTCCTGCGTCTTACTTAAACGGAGAAGTCTGCACAGCTCCAGGTTCCAGCATGATACTGACAGACTTTCAGTAAAAGCATTTCTCATGTATCTGTTGGCCATCCATGAATATAATTTTAAACACAAGATGTTGAGGTTTCCATTGGTGACTCAGCATGGCACTGGAGCATGTGGAAGTCCATTGCTCCAGTTAGGTTATGCCCTTAAAAAGTCTGGTAAATAGGGATGTAAGAGAATAATTGAAAAAAAATTAAAATGTGTCCATGTCTTTAGATGATTAAAAGTGAAACTAGTGTGTGTAGTGTAAAGCAAGACTTTGCATTTATTTTCAGAGTGGCTGCAAGAGCACAGTTGTTCGAAAGTGCTGGTTCACTTAAGCAAGTTTCTTCAGGACGGTAAGTGCTACCAACTGTTTAACATTGTGTGAAATCCTTTCTGTTTTGTTGGCTTCAGAGATTGAAAGAGAAGTGTTGAAGCTTTGTTTTGTGCCTTTTGGACAGCATCAGGTGACATGTGAAATTTTTTTGGTTTATTAAGCTCATCCTTTCTTCAAAAGAAGGCTAAATTTCACAGAGAATAACAGCCAGCCTGCTTATTCTCTCACCTGGGGAAATTGTGAGAGAGGCTGAGGTCAACTCTCTGGTTAAGGACACAGATACAAGAGAAAATTACCAGTATTTAGATTAGGATGAGAGTGCTGTACTTTCTCCATACAGCTGTTTGTATGGAATGGCTTCAGCAGAGTAGCAAACCTTCTGGTTTATGGTAATTTGCTCATATAGGCAGGTCTGGAATAATATCTACTTTAGAAAGTTCAATATTAACTTGATCAGTATTTCTGTCTTTACCATCACACCTTCCATGCCTCGGTGTCTGGCTGGAGAAACTGTTGACCTTTCTTCTGGATAGTGTGCAGCAGAAAGTATTTTCTTCACAATTGTTTGGATTTATTTCATGAATTTGATTCATTTTTACACTAAATGAATTTAGAATATTCTGGTAAGTATTTGTCTAGGAAGCAGTATCTTCTGTACATTTCTACTTCCCTTACAATTAATAGATAAAGCAGATGAGTAAATAGATGTATGAAAACATCTGTCTCTCTTCTCACTGTCACAATTTTTCAAATTCTTTGAGACAGAATAGAGATTTAGAGCAGATCACTGTTTTACTCACTGCTAAACCCACAATTTACCAGAACTGTTGAGCAATGAAAAAAATACGTCAATCCATGAATCCAGAAGTAGTAGCCTAAAGTAGCACAGATGCAAAGGAAGATGTGCCAGCATGCTGAAATGTGTGGCCATGGAATGTGTCTGTCCTCTCTGGTAGGGGAGGGAAAGAAAAAGCTCTCCTGCAAAGGCCTACTGATTTTGTGAGAGAAGCAGTTTTCAGTAATCAAGGCTTTTCTTGTTTTGTGTAGTACCATGAGCTGCAGGATGAACAAAAAGGAGGTGGCAGGGGAGGAAAGGGGTGTGAAAAGATCAGGGCAATAATTTAAGGAAGAAAAGTATAAATGAAGGGTCTGGAATGTTCTTAAGCCAATGCCATAAGTTGAAAGCAATGACTCCTTCACCAGTCCTGCATCATTTCATCTTCAACATTGTTCCTTTTCTTATTTTGTACTACTTCCTTCTTTCATACTTTCCCCTGTTGTTCCTTCAGAGCCTGTGCCACCTGTATCTGTATATAAAAAGCATCTAAGAGGCAAAAATCTGACAAAGGAAAAACTAGCAGTTTGGTAATGGATATGGAGAGGGGATAACAAAGCCGAAAACACTGAAAGGTTGAATAGCTCCTCTACTTCAGCCTTCATAAGAAGGCAGAAGAGCAACAGGAGCAAGGAGAATGGAAAATGAGAGGTTAGCAGGCAGAATGAGGAAGAAATCAGAAGTAGCTCAGCTGTTCTTATAGTGCTGCTTAAGTCTGAGTATGATTTTGCAATTCAGACCCAGCTATTATTTAGCTGCATTTTATAAACATGAAGGCTGATTTAAAACTGTATAATAGCCTTTGTGGTTTTTTGGGGCTTTTTTTTTTTTTTTTTTGCTCTGAAGTATGCAGAAATCATGGTAATTACAACTTGATCATGCAGTAGAAAGGCCTCCTGTGGTCATAACTCTGCTAACCAGTGAATATATGCAGGGTTGAGTGTAAGGCAGAGAAACTATTTTTAAGCTGCCTGGTTTGATACCAGATATACTCAAGTCAAGGCAGTGTTGTACTCTGCATGGGTAATTTACCCTGCTAAGATAAATTTTAAGCTACTGCTTACCTATGCATTATAGAGTGTAAGTAACTTCATCCCTGCTTGAAGCACCTGTTCCCTGTTGTGGTCTTTTGTACAGATGACAGGTCAAAAGTACCTGTATGCTTTTGCAGTCTCACAGTGTTTTCTGTATTGCAGCAGGTAATTCTGAACTTGATATTTTACTGCCATGTGGTCGGGTCCTACTTAATCCTTTCTTCCACACAGTGTTTGCAACCCTGCTTTTTGACTTTGTATGATGCAACAGGTCCATAATGAGTGTGTGTCCTCTTTTTTAATGCATTATTTGACCTGTTTTCTCTCCTTGTATACATGAGTATATGCTCCTGTAACACTATTGGATTTTTCTAGTCAGAAAGACAAAAAGAGACCACAGTATATGTGTTAGGATTGGACAGGGAAGACTAAAATTTCATACCCTGTCCAGCCTGTGCTCTGTTTTTCCAATTGCAGAGTTGTTTTGACCTCTGTCTTCCTATTTCCTGATCTGAAGTTTATTATCCATCAGTCTCCCTCACTGTGGTATTGAGCTACTGTGTACACTGAGACCAGTCTCTGTCACTAATCTAGTATGCACTTGAAACAGATGAAGGAGTTTTCTTACTGTTTTCACAAATACTGCAGTTAGATAAGTCAGTCAGGCCTGAGATCTATTTATTTCAGCTTCTGTACAGAAATGCACCAACACATAATCCCTGACTCTACATATTCTTGACTTTGATTTAGAGGTACACAGAAAGTTAGGTCTCCTGAAGTGACAAACTGCATTAGAAGAAGAATTTTCATTAGAAAAATGGGAAGGAGTAGATGACAGCAAAAGGCTCAACCATTCATCAGGATCTCTAGATGCCAGGCTGAGACTTCAATAGGAGCAAACTGATGTTTTGAAGCCCTCTAGATCCCTGCTCCCTTCCCAACCGTATGATTAAATATTCTTTTCCAGTCATTCTTCTGGTTTTATTTTCATGCTATATTTTGCATTTCCTAAAACACTTGGAATGGCTTGCTCAGACCAGGCCAGTGTGTTTTACTCAGGCTTGGTTTTGAGTCTTCCATCTTCAGGGCTCTATAAACCTTTCTTCTCCCTGTAGGATAATATTGACTGGTGAGTTGTCTGAGACAGATTCATGTTTTTTCCCTCATTCATTCCTGTTCTGGCTTACTGTCTTACTTCAGTCTGTCTTACTGGACTGAAGAGTCATTAGGACAGGAGCATAGTTTTAAAGCTTGTTTATCTTTCAAAATTTTTATTATTACTATTATTATTAGAGCCTCAGGTATTGTTGACTGTATGTAGTCATGCAAAAGAATTTATGCTCTGATGAGTACTGATCCCTTGACTGATAGTATATTTATCATTATGGGCTCGAAACAGCCATAATAGGAAGGAAATGGAAAATGCATTTTTCTCATCTGGAATCTGCCCAATAAGGTCATGGAAAGAAGGAACTTGTAGGAAATGTGGGTAACATTTTCTGAAGTTGCTTTTTTCTTCCTCTGCCCTAAACAACATGAATCACACTCCTCTGAGGTTATTAGCATCATCTTAAAAGAACTGCAATAGATGATGGTGATGCTATCACGTGCTTTTTAATAGCCTTGTTTCTAGGGAGAACAGCATTAACACCATCAGTAATAATGTCCATTTTCATAATCACAAACAAAATGCCCAAAAACCTGCAAGCTCATTTCATGAGCAGTGCCTCCAGATGGATAGGGTTGAAGTGAGTAATAACAAATATGTGATTGAACATATAGGGTTGAAGTGAGTAATAACGAAATAATCAAGTGTGGAGGCAATAACCAGGTGCTTGAAAATTGGTCCAGAATTATGAGTAAATCTTAAACCTGTCACTCATTACACCATCACAGATGGTTTGTAGATAATTTTGGGGTGTATTTGCTCTGCCTCAGGAGCAGGGTAGTTGGAGAATTCTATCATTCATTAGCTTTTGAGAAACTGACTTCTTGTGTTTCTCTGTCTATGTAAATGTCAAGTGCTGAGAACCTTTCTCTTCTCATAGGAGATGATTTGAGAGGTCTTTTCCAACCTTAGAAATTCTGTGATTGTATAATTTTAAGGCAGAGTCTATGTTTTCTTGTCTTTTTTTTATTTTTAAGGTAAGCATACTTGGATCAGGTAAAATTGGAGGTTGAAAACAGAATAACTTATTAGACATTAGAGAATAGAGGAGAAAATTGCATTAATTTCTTAATTTTTTCTAAGGGCAATAAAAACAACGTCATATTTCGAGAATGACTTAAGAAATTCTACCTCACATTTAAATATTGCCTTAAATGTCTCTTGTCACACTATTACTCAGGTATCCCATTATTAACATGGGCACTTGGCTTGATAGTAAAATTATTCCGATTTGAAATAATCCCTGTGATTTAGTAAATTCATTACCTACTACTTTGTGTTCATTTACAACTACAGCAATCTTTAACTCTACTGTTTTAGATGTGTAAAATCCATGATTATGCTGCACAGGTATATTGGGTTTGCATAACAAGGGGTCATGCCAGGGTCAACCCATCCCAACAGGCTGTTTTGTCGTAGTGTTACTGATTCGGGTCAAGATAATTAGAACATCTGTAGTGCTTTCTGTAGGCTTTGAGGAAAAAGAAGATTAAATAATTTTAGTTTCTGTGTGACTTTAAGTAACCTTATCTAAGCTCCCTCTGTATATACATTATGTAGATTGTAATGTGTAAATTTGTACATTTTACCTGTCTTGTCAAGTGTAGATGGCAAACTCTTCAAAACAGGAGGCACCAAGGAGTTCTTTTGGGAAAAGTCTACTCAGAGCAGTCTACACCAGCCAGAGAGCAAGCTAACATTTAAGCAAAGTGAACAAACAGGGCTCCAGCGCTCATCTTGTTTTAGTTAGCTGAGGGGTTGTAACCAGGATGACAGTACTAAATATTAGGAATGTTCCCAGGGCCCTGAAGATAAACTGCCCCTTGGATATCATACAACTCAAAATTTCTGATATCCTCTGAAAATCTCATTCTGAGAATGTAACCTTTAAGGAGTCATTAGTTCTCTTAATATGAAGGCAAAATGTGCCATTTAGTCCAGTCATAAGTCAGAGAGAACCAACAGCAAAGCTTTTTATTCAGAGGGAGAAAGCATCTCTGGAAAGCTCTCACATAAAAACTTCAGAATATGTCCATCCATTCGCATACCCTTTTAAAGGTTCAAATGAATGATGGTAATGCTTATGATGTGGCACTGTCAATTAATCTGTCATGCAACTCTTTTATCTCACTATTTTGGGAGAAAGACATTATAGATTACATGGCACTTGCATATACACAATCTCAAAAGGTATGCAGAAAATTTTAAACTTTGCCACAAGTCACATTGAGATAAATCCTGGCTAGAAGGAAACCACAGTTGGCAATTCTCCATCGTATCACACAAAGGTGAAAGAGTCAACAACTTCACTTAGTGTAGTGTGGGTTTAAAGAAATTCAGAAAAATTGGTGGCTCATGTAAAATTGTTCTGAGTGTATAAGTTAAAGCCAAGGTATTAGGTAAAGTGCAGGAATCTAAAGAGAACTCCTAATTTCCATCTTCATGTTCAAAGCCTCATTTTGTACTTTGCAGAATCATAGTGCCAACCCCAAGAAGTGACTTTTTTTGTCCTCCTTCTCTGGGACAGAATCATTACTCCTTTTTGTCTCATGTTTACTTTCTAAGTATTTACTTTCTAAGTATTATTTTCGTCTGTACAGCTATTAACAATAGTTTCTCACAGGTCAAGTTTTTACGCCTTTAATGATTTGATGATCACTTTAGAATTTGTCTCCAGGCAATCCATGGCTTGCTTCAAACAGTATGCTCATTTCAGCACTTATTTGAATGACAATTTCATTTTTAAAGTTCCAAATTATATTCCTGTTTAAATGTCTAAATGGGATGTCAGTCTCTTTTCCGCAATAACATGCCTGTTAACTCCCATAAGCTGGAAGTTATTATCTGCTATAATTCTACTCCTCTGAACTGCTGTGTGACAAGTCATTACCATATAGCATTTGTACATCTGCTTATTCCTATACTTCCCAGGTTTTAATTTCCTTTATACCTTTTTCCTTGTTATCTCATTTATTGCAAGCCTGTATTTTTTTTTCAGACAAGCAAAAGCCATGTATTCCTGTAAGGCTGAGCATAGTCATGAGCTGTCTTTCCCACAGGGAGCAATATTTTCCAATGGTAAGATTTGTTCTACATTGCCTTATATATTAAAAAAGAACCTATAAAAAACTGAACTGTATCACAAAATGGGGTCATAATTCCCATTTTAGCTCTCAGGTTTGCCCTGATTTTTCAATTGCTCTTGAATAAATACCATCTAAATAAATATATGTAGCATGTATGGGATTTTTAACAGTGTTAAAAATTGTGTATATGTTTTTTTGCAGTGTATCCATCAGTGGAACCAGGCTGGTTAAAGGCAACTTATGAAGGCAAAACAGGACTAGTTCCTGAGAATTATGTTGTCTTCCTCTAGTGATCTTTAGTGGACAGCAGTATCTTCATGGTATCCATGGTAACAAATAGTAAGCACTATGATTTTTATCTGACACAGATATGGGATCAGCCCCTTAACTGAGTGGTAGATTTCCTTCAGAAGCTGCAGCTGTAGGTTACAGAGCTCTCTTCCAACGGAACAGAATGTGATGAAATAGTTAACAGTTTCTGTGCTGAGGACGGTACTCTTTTTAAATAACTTCCATTGTTTGCAAAAGCTTGTTCTGTTCTTCTTTTATGGGTAAGGAACACTACAGCAATAAAATAAAAAAAAAAAAACCTGCTATTTAGCTGCAGACTTTCAGGTCTGAAGATGTTGCTCATAGAAATGTGAAATTCAGAGGCAATGCACTCTATGACATTTCTTGTAATCTATGGTTTTTAATATGGAAAATCGTGGACTTTTTCATAATGTAAGTACTGCTTCTATTGTGATCTTAATTCTCCCTTAGAAAACTTGATTCTAAAATTGATCCTAATCATTTCAAAAAAGAAATTACTTTACCATGAATCAGAAGATGGGACTTCTGTTAGTCATTGAGTTACAATATGGTATAGAATTTATACAGCTGATAATATCAGTTTATATACTGCCTGCACAGCGAGTGCTCATTGAAAATGTGATATGTTTAATGAATGTTTCATTCAAATACTTAGTAGATTTCTTTCCTGCTTTCTGTATCAGCATAGATAATATTAACAACTTTTATTTCAATGGTAACTGTCATCTGGAAGATATGCTCTCTGTGTCCCAGAACATCTGGAGAAAACAAGGAGTTGCTGAATCTGTAGTCATGTGAAGTGAGCAGTAAAAAACACCAGTATGTTTTGAAACCTGAGATAAATTGTAACTCATTCTTTTGCCATTGTGAGTAAGACAAATGACCTGTGAACTAGCCAATTTTATAAGCTATGAATGCTAAAAGCTCCGTGTAGCAATTACATTACTTAGAGTTTTTTCTCCTGACTTCTGCTAAAGTATTTGACAAAGATTCTCTCTTTCCACAGAATAAAAAATCATTACTTTTCAAAGGTGTTGTAAAGATCTATTGATTGCTCCTCGTAGGACTGAAAAGAAAAAAAAAAAGTAAAACCAAGTCAAAGAAAACCCCAGAAACCATAAGTAGCTTTCTCAGTCTGAGCAGTTTTTTTGTACACCTTGAGAGAAAACATGCACTGCTTGCTTGGCAACTTACCATTCCTGGTTTAAAACCAAGACATTTAACCTCCATCTTAGTATTTCTTCAACATCAGTGATTCCAAAAGAATTCAGTGTTTCATGGAACTATCTAGGCTTAGTTTCATAGATCTGTCAAAGCTCAGTTCTTTCTTCAGTAGCAAAAATCAACAGGCAATTTCTAAGTTGTACACTGCTTCCAGAAAGTTTAAGGAAGTACTGCTATTAGAGCTAAAAACATCAGTAAGTTTTTACCTGCTGCTTTTTTCTTTCCGTAGCCTTTTTCTTGTTTAAATTGAAAAGTAAGATTCATTGCCAACACAACAAAGCACATCAGAACTTTCTTTACTTATATGTAGTGCATGAATTCTTCAGAGCTATTGCTGGATTTCAGGCTGGTGGCAGAATCCTGCAGGATCTTTCTCCTCACTAATTTGAGTGATGATCAGAAAAAGAGAGGGGCTTGTAGAACCTCTTTCCAAAAATGGTCTTTTCACAGGGGGAGTCTGAGCAAAACTGGCTGCAGGCAGTTGAGAAAAGACCCCATGCATTAGTGACTGAGTGACCTGGGTTCTTTCTTCACCCTAAAGAGTTTAAGCTACGCCTGAGACTGCCATTGCCCTGAGAAGACCAACATGGTTTTGGTTGTGGTTTTGGTGTAATTGATGTACAATTGAAAAACTGAAGGCTCTTAAAAGGTTTGCCTCTGGTGACCTTCCCAGGAAAAGTGGTGCTGCAGGCCAAAAGGAGCAGAAAGGGAAGCAGAACTTTGAGCAGAGGCTGGGAGCCCAGCATGTCTCGCACAGGCAGAAAAATGCAGTGATCAGGGGAAAAAAATCCCAGCTTCTGTCTTTTGCATGGGGTCAGTAGCAAACCTGTACTGAACATCTTTTGATGACTCCTCATACCTCTTAAGGACAATTTAATTGTTGTGAAATTCTTGAGGAACTGTGAAATAGAAAATGTGAAAAATGTTTGCTCTTACTTGCTTTGTTCTAGCCTGATTTAAAAATAAGTGGGAAAAACTCCCCTAAGCTTAGGTAATTTTATATTCCCTGTATGTGTCTCACAATTCTCCAGTACCGTGTTTTGAAAGCAGCTGGTCTGAGTGCAAGCTAGAGAAGTCAAAGATGCCAAGTTCATTAAAAATTTTGTAAAACTGCCAAGTTGAGTTACAGATTAAGCAAGTAGAGCCTGTGAGTGCTGAGGGAAAGGTTGTAGAAAGACCTGGAGGAATCCCTGTGGAGGAGAGGTATTTCATGTGTTCCCACGCCTTCATCTCACATTAGACCAAAATTAGGATTAGAGAAGACAACTTCATAAGAAATTGGATTCCATTCATGTGCTGCTCATAAAACAAATCTGTGTTTTCCTCTGTAATGCTCTGCAGTTTTGTCAGGCCCTTCTTCCAAACTAGCCATAAATAATTTTTAAATCATTTAGCTCTAAAATGGCATTTCCATCTGAAAAAAGGTTATGCCCATTCTGACTTAGAGTTAGCCACTCACTCTCCAGGAATAGGGGTTATCATTTTTGGAACTATATGGTTTTTCTTATACTCTCCTCAGCAGCACGTAGTAGCACTTTCTGTATTATTTCACTGCTGAGTTGTGGGTGCCCCTGCCCTTCCCTGCCTTTCAAGAGGGAGTTTATCTCTACAAGAAGCAGAACAGTGAACCAGAAAGCTGAGTAAGTAGGGGTGCAAAGTGGGGTAGGGGGCAGCACCAAAGCTTCTCTAACGATGATACTCTCAGGCCTGTAGAAAAATCTTTTCTGACAATAGCAAAGAATCTGAAATCCATATAACATTTAAATGAAGATATAATAATTTGATAATGCCTTACCAGAAAATTAGGCAATCTGAATTAAATTAGCT
Organism: Irena cyanogastra; assembly: GCA_013397155.1. NCBI lineage: Eukaryota > Metazoa > Chordata > Aves > Passeriformes > Irenidae > Irena > Irena cyanogastra. The sequence goes on along the minus strand of VWZV01001529.1, from coordinate 291,870 downwards.
CATAGTAATGATTAACTATTCTTTATGGAAATCAGACTCACTCTACAAGAAAAGCTCAAACACTTTTTAAAATAATAATTACTATTATTATTATCCTTCTTAAAAGGATGCAGCAGGTTTGTTCCAAATATCATTGTAGAACTCAAGGTAGATGATACATTGCTGTTGTTGTTTGTCTTGTGGAAATAATGTCTGTACCCACAACATATAATTAGCCATGTTTTTTCTTTGTTAAACCTTTTGATACATGTTGCAGCACAACATGAATCAAATTGATAGTGTGAAGGACTGATCTATTGTATGATAAATATGTAAAGTATATTAATATTCTATATTCACACTTTTTATTAATGATTATAAAGATTACATTTTTTGTGTGTATTTCCTATGAGTTCAGTATTAAAATGTCCTTGCCATATTTTGGCATTTAGAGTTACACGTAACAAAACTGTTAAATTAAACCATCTTTTATCACTTCTGTCCCTCACTAATCTATAATGTTCATTGTGCAAATATTTCTGGAAAAAAAAGATGCACAGATTTGCTGACCAGCACTATTCTATGATAGTAACTTATTTTCCTTTTATATATTTTCTGGTGCTAATCTCTATTCTTTGCCTGTAATTGGATTGAATTGTAATGTGCCTTTAGTAAAGACATATTAGGAGAAGTAAAGCTGTAAAATTCTGCAGTTCAGAACAGTAATTACAACAACAAAAAAAAAACCATTGTGTGGCAGTAATTGGATTTTTTGTTGTTGTTGTTAATTTTTCTCCCCTGGCCTATTTTCTACTTAATAAGATTGCATCAGAATAAATAATGAAACTAAGAAGCACATTGTTCTTGATATTTCTTTTCCTAAGGCAGAAGGTTGTGCAATTTTAGATTGAGCAGCAAGAAGAGAAATCCAGGTTGGGGAGCACATCCTCCAGACTGGAATGGATCTTCTCCACTGATGGTAACTCTCAAAGCTCTAGTGAAGTCAAAGATAGACCTTTGGCAATTTATAGTGAGGCTTTGCTGGCCAGAAGCCCCTAGAAAGGAGATGGAATATTCTGTTAATGGGATAATCTATGATCCGGCTTGGAATTGTCCTTTCTTTCAGCAGCGAGGCCTGGATGAATTGTTCAGTGGCCAGAGATCAAAGCCATAGAGCCCTGAAGATGGTGCTGCTGCTGCAGCCCATCCAGCTCCTACTCCTGCTTAAGTCCAGTGTCAGTCAGACTGTGTCTATACCCATTGGGAGGGCTCTTCTTTTTTTGTTTAAGATTTTGCATGAGCTTTGGGAGTTTGCTTTGTTTTGTTTTAGTAAGGTGCTTGGTATCCTAATTCAGTCATTGAGGATCATATCAGTTCTTTAATTGTCCTCTGTGTGGCAGTGTTTAATAAACCATCAGATTATTCTTGTTTTAAGTGTAGAGCACAGTGCTCCAACCCTTACACACCTCAACTGAAAGCTGTTTTACCTCTGAGCTTTCTGCAAGTGTTTTGTTGGGAATTGTCATCAAAGCTCTGGCACTAAAGATAGCACCATTATCTCTGCAACAGTTTCTGTTAGAGCAAAGGGCAGAACAGCTGAACAGGGCACATGAATAGTTTAAATTTTCAATCATATTTATGTCAGTTTTGGAGGTATTAGAGTTTATAGGGGTTACTTTAGATACTATATGGTATTTTAATAGGAAAATATATACAGTCAATAACTATATCTATTTAATAAAGTCCTACTAAATTATCTTATTGAACTCTCTGTTTATTTTGTAGTGTTATTTCAATAATTATCTGCACTCTGTATATATCTACATGTAAATAACTAGCATGACATGCATAAGATGACTTTGCAGACATAATTCTATGTTGTACTTTACACTGTATTTCAAAAATTTAATGAAATGTTTTTCAAAATAAAAATTCTTTATACACAAACTGGTTTTTTATTTGTTTTAAATTTGGGTTGAGCCTTTTCTTTTTTCCAAATAATAACACTTTGGTTCTACTTCTATCCATACAATAACATTTCACCCCTGAGGATGCTTTATGTAGATGGGCATGTGAATACCAGACCATAGTCTGTGATACAGTGTCCTGATCACATAGAAGTCTCCAAAGATGCAACTTTTGAGGAAAAGAAAATGACAGCTTTGGATGTTAGGTAGCAAGAAGCAGAGTCCTGGCATGGCAGAATCTTACTGCTGAGGTCTTTGCCTCTGGAATTCAGCAGGTGGATGGGCTCACAGGAGGGCCTTCCATGGCTCCATCCCAACACCACTGCCAGGTGGGGGAAGCGAGTGCAGTGGCCTCTGCAAGTTCCCTTGCATGCTCTCCCCAGCATCTCTCCAAGACTCTTTGCCTCAGCTTTTACAGCCCACGGGCTGGAGTTGCAGCTGTGCTCCAGGCAATGGGAGCTGTGAGATGGCCTGCTTTGCCTTCTCCCTGAAGGAACTCACAAGAAACTCAGGAGATTTTAATATCCCTGAAGCAATCAGGCTTTATTATGATACAGACTAAAAACCCTGTTTTTCTTAAACAAGATCAAACCAGCCGGCTGATAAACTCTTGCCAGTTTTCTGTGCTAGGGCTTGGACAGTGGAGAAAACTGCAGGATGCCAGGGAGGATGGATACTGCTCCTGCCTGCCAGCCTCCTTCTGTGCGGGCACTGTGCCCACAGCCCTGCCCAAGGGCACATCAGAGACAGACAGAAACAAAACATCAATACCATGGCTGTAAGTAAAAAGATTGTTGAGAAGCCAAGCAGCACGGACCAGCTGGAGAAAGAGCCTTTCCCTGGTGATGCTTTCTAACAATTGCTCCGAGTTGTTAGAAAATCTGAAAAAATAAATGGTTGTCTTTTCTGTTAGGGTTTTTTGCTCTTTTCCACGGGGATGAAGGCTTCTCGGCTTTAGAGCCCTGATCTGCAGGAGTGAATGCACACTTTGGAGTCTAGACTAAGCTCTAAAACAGCTCTCAGCACTCATTTTCACAGTGTCGCATTTTACTTGCATCACAGAATAACTACAATTTTTTTTTTATTTCAGGGAAACATATGTTCTGTCTGACATGCTATATTTTGACATTTCAGTGAACATTTAAATGTAAGAAAACTTAAATTGCTGTTGAATTAACACAACTGTGTTGAATTGCCACATTAACACCAAATTTAAAACTCTCAAGGGGTAAGAAATCTGTGCTTCTTACCAGAAAGGGTGAAGACACGTTTCATTACTTGGTTGCACTAAAGCACCTTACAGGCAATGATTCTCATGTGTTTGGAAAAATTAATATTTTTAGTTTATTATTGATAAGGCTTCAATGTCAACTATTGAGAAAGTGATGTGTGGAATTGCTTTGGTATAGAATGTGTGCTGAGATGAGCCAGGCTGGCCACAGCCTCCTGTCTAAAGAGGAGAAACTTCAGTGATCCAAGGAAACAGCATAGGAGTAAACTGAGCAGGTGGTAAAGTCAGTTCAGGTCCTGGTTTGGAACATTTTCTCATTAGTTTGGCATGATGCATTCCTTCAAAACCAACCTTTCTAAGACAAACACTGCTTATTAAACATGGTAAATAAGGTATCATTTTCAACTTTTAAAATTTTATTTCATGTTTGTAAAACTTTTCCCGTATCATTTGAATTAATCGCTGATATGGAAACAAAGTATTGAAAGATATTCTTGGCTTCTTTTGCAATGGTTGGCTTCTTTTCTATTGTATTTATGGTAACAAGCTCAAAAGCTGAACTAACCCTAAGCAAGTGCCTTTGCCAAAGATCATGGTGTGCTTTTTTAATGTAAACATGCAGGGATTCATGGGAACATTGAGTGACCTCCACAGCCAGTACAGAAAGGAGTCTTAATTCACTTGAAAGTACTTTGGTAATTGGAATACATCTTTCTGCCAGTATAATTGAGGAACTGATTAGTTAGACCCAGCACGGGTGTATTTCATTTAAAATTACTGTTAATGGCTCTTGGGTGCCCTTACAAGGGATTAGAGTCCCATCTGAATGAATAATATCAGTGATTTAGTTTTGTTGATGGTCATTGCTTTTGTATTCCTAGAAAAAAAAAAACACACATGCAAAGGGAAACATGCAGCACATCTGGATTTGGGGTGTTTTCAAAACCAGGATTGCAATGCTGTACTTTGGCTACAGCAGCAGGTGGGGGTGCTGAAAGGGTGGGGGCTCAGCCCTTGGTGGGCTTGGGGCAGGGTGGGACGTGGAAGGTGCCCAACCTGTCACAGCACATCAGAGCTCGGAGCAGGAGCGATGGGCTCCAGCCAAGCTCGTTTGAAGTCTCCATATTCCAGACAGGACCGTACACTCAGGGCAGCCCTGGGGAAACATCAGCATAGTGCTCAAGCAGGTGAGACAGCTGCACACTGGGAAGCCCCATGAGAAGCCTTTCAGAGGACAATTCCCAAATCCAGGCAGAAGGGGGATAAGAAACCTGAGCTTGATCCATGGAGTGTTCCTCCAAATAAATTAACTGGCATACAGGATACAACTGGTTCCTAGAATAGAGCACGTGCTCTTTGGAAGGGCCTCTCAAGAAGGTAACAAGGGTTAGGGGGTCAGTGCACCTGAGCTGGGAGCCTGAGCACAAAGTGCTGGAAAAAGACACTCTGAAAGCAGTGACAGCTCTGAGTCCTGAATTACCACAAAACAAGCAGGATGCCTCTCAGCAGGGAAAATCCTCAAGAAGAAAAGACAAAAACCACACTGGGGGGCCCTGGTGCACCCTCCAGGGTCATCTGAAGGAAGCAGGTAGACAGCAGAGACCTCAGAGACATTTAGGTGCAAACATTGTGCTGGGCAGCTGTGATGCAAATATATCCTTACATAAAATCTCAAATTGTAATTTTGAGTTTGTTATTTCCTGCTGTTGCTGTTGGTCGAGGGATGCTTTTGTTTGGTCCTGTCAAGTGCTGTTTCTTTTCTGTGATTAGGACAAACTGCCTGTCTTGGATGGGAAAAATGGCCACTCTGCACAATGTCCTGCTCCCCAGACCTTCCCTGAGAAACCTGCAGTGAATGCTACAGGAGTGTGTCACCGCCTTCCAGCTTTGATTTGTAACATTGTTTTGTTTCCAAATGGGCCCTTCTCCCTGCCCTCCCCATCCTACTGAAATTCAGCACAATTATTTTTATCCTCAGAGCAACACAGAACCAAGTCTGCCCCTGCGAAACACTTGCCTTAATAATTTTTCCTCATCTTTGTTTAAATGATGCCTTGAAATACTTGCTAAATTAACTGGGAAACCAAATGTAAGCATGATCATAATAATGGTATCTGTAAGCACATCAGCATGAAAAACTCAGGTGAATATTGTGGCTTTTTGCTAATTAGCTTTGCTGGATAGTATATATCCAGAGTGAAAATCAAGACAGAGTGTTTATCATGGTGTTATTTGTGTGAATCTCTCACAAACAGCTCCTCACGTGAAGGCAGAAGGAACAAGCACAGCTCTTTCCCTGGCACACGTTTAGGTCAGCCTTCCCTGCAGGAACATCTGAGTGAAACAGTGGTAACACCAAACCCAGAGCAGCTCACAGGGGGTGATTTAGGATACTGGACCTCCTCAGAGCATCACCTTAGCCTTGGCTCACTTTGGTGCCTTCTCCAGTGCTGCAGCACCTTCATTACTGACACACAGGAAAGCAAATGATGGTTTCATCTGAATTCCCACAGGGCAGGATCTCTGACACCACTTATTTCTTTCATTTAGATAATCACCAAATACCAGGGCTGCCTTCCCTGCGAGCAGCCAGTGATTATTACTTAACTCATTAGTATGTTTAAGAGGAAGCTCATTGTGCTGTGCAGAGATGAGTCAGGCTCGAGAGCATCTGCATCATTATGGGGTCTGAGATGTCACAATAAAAAACCCATCTCATTTAGGGGGATTGTTATCTGCTAAAGGTTAAAGCAAAACCTTCTACCTCAAAGGGTTTAGACATCCTAGGTCAAATAATGAGTAATCTCATTTTATTCTTTATACCCTTCTATTACTATGTCTGTTAAAAAGAATAAAACTCCAAACTATCTTTGAGAAAAAGAGATGTGCATTGAGGCTGAATTGGGACAGAGCAGATAGATATAGATACACATATAGATATAGATATATATGCACACACAAAGCTATTCCACTCAATCCTGAGAAACATCATTGTGTAAACAAATAATTGGGGCCTAAATAAAGATAACAATGCAGATGTGCTCCACTGAATGCATATTTAAGTAGAACCACATTCTTTAACTTTGACACCTTGAAGTTAAAGTGTCTCAAAGACTTTAATATTATTTTCTTCTGCGTGCTAGCTGCTAATAGAACTTCCACTTAAAAGAAATTCATGTATTTTTGTACTGACTGAATGCCTTCCCCTGTTGTTTTATATTGCATGGAATGCTCAAAACTAAACTAATTTGGAAAGTGAATCATCTGTGTGGTAAGTCCCAGCGCTCAAACTGTTTGTGATGTGTACGTGGAGCAGTGGTAACATCCAAGATATCAACTGACAAGAACGAGGACATTCAGAAATGAAACTGCAACATCACTTTCAAGATGTTCTGTATTACATGGAAATGATGTCCATGAGTATTGGTGTTGTTGGCATGACTAATCCTTCTCTGAGGGCATACTAACATTGTAGCACATCCTTAGAAAGGGGTGAAAATTCTATTTTTTTGCCAGTATTTCCTTGGAACAGGAAAGGAGGGGGGTGGTTTTTCCTGTTGATGGAGGACACCTGGCATTTCCCAGACATTCTGCCTGTGCCCCTCACCAGGCTGCGGGTCCCGCTCCTTGCCTGTTGCACACCATGTCAGAAGGCAGTGGGATGGGAAGCGGAACACGTTAAGGAGGAGGGAAGGGTCACCTGAGCACTTAAGTCTGTTCCTTAAAAGCCAGGGGTGATTTGCCATGGTTGGTGCAGCCAAGGAAACGTTGCACCAGTCCAGCTCAATGACCAGCGACAAGAAAGGCTCTTCTCCCCCATGACTGAGGATCCCAGGGTGGATGGATGGTGGATGGATGTATCCTGCAGTGTGCTGCATCTTGCACCTCCAAGGGCAGGTCTGGCACTGACCAATTCTGGCAGCAGAACGCTCCAGTTTTTGGTATGGACATGGTAGTGAGCTCAGACATCATCTCTCTGAAACCCTGGCTTTTAAATGGTTACAAATTAGTGATTACCCAGTGTGTAGCTTGCTGTGCTAATGGTGTCTCTACTCAGGTGTATTCTTGCTGATCTGGAGCAGCAGCACCGTGCCAGCACTGCTTCTCCCAAAGTGCCACGGCCTGTGCTCTCATATCAGCATCTCTTGCTAGTGCTGCTGTGCATGGACCTTCTGCACTGCAGGGCAGGCATTTTAATAAACTTTCCCTTTGTATGTGTTTATGCCAGGAGATCAGGAATGCATTGTAACTTATTTTGATGCTTCTATAGGCTGGCAGGTTGACCGCTGCAGTTTTGATTAAAGTCACGACCTTCCATGTAAGAATAAATAAAGATATAAGCAAGTAATTAAATAAGGTTTTATTTATAAGCCTATCTTGTAGAGGGTTTGAATGGCAAAAAATATGGAAGACATTTCTGCCCCCCCCCACCCTACCCTGTCCCAGCCATATGGGTTTGAACTCAGTAACTAATCAGTGTGTATTGTCTCTAGCCTGGAGCTGGCAAAGTAATCCCCCCAAAATCAGCCTTCCAGCAGCTGCTGTATAGGACTGCTGGCTCCACCAGCCTGGTACTGGCAGCTGCAGCCCCGTGTCCAGTGGCAGCGCTGTCATTCTGCAGCTTTAGCTTCCACTGAATCTAGTGGATTTTTGTACATCTACTGAAGAGTTAAACACTTTGTGTACTACTACAAAGCAAGCACATCCCCAGTTTATTGGACACAACACAATGTAGCTAGACAACACCTTTGCAAAAATAATTTGAAGCTATTATTTCAGTTGTACAAATATAGAGATGAAAGCTCCTCAAAAGGAAAATACAGAAATCTTATACAAATCTTTTTTTTTCCAAAAATAAAAACAAAAGGAGCAAAGCATAAATTGTATCTATCATGATCCTGAATGTTAAATACACAGAAATATGAACATCAGTCCAAAGATGTCTCAAAGTTAAGGATTATTAGTCTTCCTACAGAATTTTTCTATTGAGGATTACAAAGACTCTAGAAAGTGTTAATGTATTACACATCCAAGTAACCCATTGGGAAAAGAAGGAGTGTTGAAGGCACAGGAAGGAGGGGAGAATAAATGTTTCACAAATATGGGAACTGGGATTTAGAGGCTGTAAGAAATTCAGAAACTTCCACAGATCATGCATTCCAGGAGTGCCCAGCTTTGTTTTGTGCTTTTTCTCTATCATGTAGTTTTTCTTAAAATTAATGTCTGTCTTCAGGGAATGCTCTAAGGATATTTTAAGTTGAAAACTTCATGAAGTAGTATTTTCAAAATTTCAAAATTTCAGATGTTTGGAGTTCTTTTTTGTTCTGTTTTTTGTTGTTGTTGTTGGTTTTTTGGTTTTTTGGTGTTTTTTTGTTTTGTTTTGTTTTGTTTTTAATGTCAGATTTGTGCAACCTTTTGGCTGTGGGCAGCCAAATAGACACATGACCTTTATTTTGAAGCTTAAGAAAAGTTTCTGTCTCCCAGTAAAATCTAAGCTGGCTGTAGCCATCACTAGGAACTGCTCGTAACAGCAGATGGGGGTGTAATTGTGTAAAATTATTGTCAGAACTGAACTGGCCAGTGCAGTGTGATTGTACTGTAAGCTGAGCTTCGGGATACAAAACATCTAAATTCTCACGTGAAAAGCCTTGTCATCCTCAGCTGACCAGTGCTTGAAGTGTGGTGATGACAGTCCCAGAAAAGGATATTCCTATCCATTGAGTGAGTGTGTAATGCCCCACAGATGGGCTGAGAGCCTGTCCTGACACCATCATGTCACATTTTTTTCTATTTAACAGTGGTAAATTTTTGTCAAGTTTGTTGTCCTTTGTCTACTACAGAATATGCCTACATGGGCCATCAAAATCCATATTTTACTCTTAGGAATGTTGCTGGAATCTGAGGAAATTGCTGGGAACATATTCATTGCAGGTGACCAGGTGTTTCTTTCTCAAATACTCTCAGTAAGACCACATCCACACCTTTGTGGATTCATACTGCCATGCACATATTAGACTGGTGCTTCCTTTATTCATGCTCCATATAGCCAAGACAGGCCTGCCAGAATAAATCAGTTTCTTTGACCAGCACTGTGATGAGAACTTTGTTCTCAGCTGGAGCTATCACAGATCAGAGTCCCAGAATGGACATCCCCCAACAAGTGTAAGAGCATTGCTATATTCCCATCCAGCATATGAAAAATAGGCCTCTGAGAGAACTCTACCTCCCTGCAATGAGCAACTTATGGTGATGTTCATATAAATCTCACCTGTATAACACAAAGGTCTCCGTACTTCTCCGCCTAGTTATTTCTGATGTGATGTCAAAGGTGCTTATTTATGCTCCCTACCTGCTTTTCATTCAATCTAGCCCCTTGTTTGAAGCTCAGTGATGCAGTGTACTGATTTCCTGACAATGATTTATTTCTTTTTTTTCCTCCACAAAGCAAAACGAGATTTTATGTTATGAACTGGCTGGGTAGGTATTTGAATTGAGTGTGGGAAAATGCAATAGAGTGAGACTATTTAAATGACACTGCAAGAACTTCCTCACTGATATGCCTGAATGTTAAATTGGTGGAACTATTGTAGACATAGAGGTGAAAAGGCAACTTGGTTTTCATGGTCAGAAAACTAAAAGGCTTGTGATGGTATTTTTATAATGAGCCCACCCCACAGCAGCAAGAAATTAAAATGTTGCCAGTTTTAAAGGATATACTAGAATTAAATGGAAGTTTATCACTATTTTGCTTATATATGCTTAAATGCCCCATAAGAGCACTGTGGGCTCAACCCAGGGAAAACAATTCCCAAATGTGAGTGAAAAAACCATAAAGGGAGCAGCACCGCTCATGTATTTGAAGTTATGCAACTGCTGCATAGTTCCAACAGCACTTAAAGACTATTTTCTGTGGGTTATTTATTTTCTCTTTAAGATAAACAGATAAATTTTAACTTAGTTATTAATATCTGTGCAGTCACCTTTTACTGCATGTTTCTGTCCAAGCATCTGAGAAGCTACAGTGCCATTCTGCATGCAAATAACGTTAATCTAATAAATTAATAGCATTCATTGGGAAAAAAAAACCACGTAAATTTTAAACCAAAAAATACCTAAAACATTAGAGTTTTTTTCCTTTTCATCTTCCAAGGGAAAAAGAGAACTAAACTAAAAGCAAATCTCTGCTCAAGTCAGGTCACCATGACACAAAGCAGTACAAACCAATAAATCCAGCAATGCTGACAGTCCAGCCTGGCAGTATGCTCACAGGCTTCCAAGCTGTGGAAAGCTGGGAGGGCTTTGGCTATTAGCTCTGTGGCTGCAAGCTGACTTCTCAGAAGAGAAGAAAGGTCAGCCTGCCACAAAAAGCATGTAAGTCAAGAAATGTGTGCTTGGACTTGCACTTCATGGGTGGAGTGCAGCCCCATCCCCTCCTGCTCTGCAGATACACTGACCTTAAGTTTGGGCAGGGAAGAGAGGACAGGAAGGAAGGATCCCTGCAGGATCCATGCTGTTCATGCTAGTGACACATCACTGGTAACTGAGATGAATATTTGGGTGTAGGTAGGAACACAGCAAAGCAGCTCACCTTCCCAACAAAGGTAATGGAGAGAGAACTACTTGAAAAGAAAGAAAAAAAGCCCAGCTAAGGTACTAACAAGGCATTGACTGTCACAAAATACAAATTTAGGTCTCACTTTCACTGTTGCACATACAACACAAGAAAGCAGAACCACAGTGCAGCTGAAGAACAGCTGCAGATCAGAAATTATGTGTGTTTATTATGCACACAAATAACCAGGCCATTTCTAAGTGCCATGAAATCAACTGAAAGGTGTTGTGGTGTGGTTTTGGGTTTTAATCGGGTTTTCCCTAGGTTAGAGTTGTGTCGCTCGTTGGTTCGGAGTCCCTCTGCAGCCCTGGCCTTGTATCTGGTGCATTTCAGGAGACATGTCAGGTGATTGGCCGGGTTCCCAGTTTCTCCCACTCTACCCTATGCCCTCTGTCTGTACCCCTCCCCTTTCCCCACCCCCATTTAAAAGGTGCTGCTCTTTACCCAGGACCCCACTCTTGTAGGGACCTCGGCTCTAGAAACAATAAACCGAGTTTCTACCCGCAAAAGTCCTCCCTTTGTTCTTCGTCGTTGCCACGCTTCAGCCAGGGCTGAGACTCACGAGACCAGGAGAGGTACAGAGAAATACTCTTAAAGCTGGACTAGGGCAAGAGCTAACTGGGCGGAACGAAAGGTTCCAGGAGCTGCACCTAGCGCCCGGCTTTAGAAAGGTTCTCCTTCTGTCAGGGACTAGGTATTAAAGAACCCACATCCTCCCATCCCTAAAGGCTGGTCCCAACTCTAGATAGAGCTGAGATCTTTGAAAACATGAGCCAAGTGTTTGATCTTTTGTGTTTCTTGGACCACAGTGAGCACAACTGCAGAGCAACTTGTAGACAAAGAGAACAGCTTGAAGGGGCTGGAGGTCTCAGCTCTCCAAACACAGGTGAGCTGCCGTGGCCAGGCATTTCAACCTCCAAAACATTATTTAAAATCTATAAATACCTGTACAGAGCTGAATTACGGCAGCAGAGCTCAAAGGAAGCCAATGAATTCATGGGTTGGTTTGTTTGCTTCACTCAAGCACCTACAGAAGGTAATGCTGAAGGGCTTTGGTCAAAAATACCTCAACTGTACAGAACAGGAGAGGCTTAGCTTCAGACACAGCCTGCATTATCCACTGTATGAAGAATTTTTAGTGATAGCTCAAAACAAAAGCCTGTGGAAGATGGCTGGCAAACTTTCTAATAGAACAGGTTTCATACCTTTAAAATGTAATCAGGCACATTTCCTAAACTGAAACTTATTTCTAGTGTATAACGCACCATAAGAAGGTCCAGCATTCTGCCTTGCTCAATATATTGAGAAGCACTATAAGATGTTTATTTAGACCTATTTGTAAAGCTCAGGTCAAAAATGCTTTTCTCTTTAAAAATGTATTAAAGGACAGAAGCACATACAACTATAAAACCTCGTACTCAGTAAAAAAATCAAGTAATGGCTCTCTGAACATTGCTGCAGGTTTGAAAAGTCATAGGACACAAGATTTCTGTAAAAAAGGAAGAAATCAGGTGTATTGATCGGTGTTCATAGAATCAGAATCATTCAGTTTGGAAAAGACCTGCCAAGATCATTGAATCCAAGCTTTGACTGATCTCCACCTTGTCAACTAAACCACAGAAGTAAGTCCAGTCATTTCTTGAACACTTCCAGGGATGGTGACATCATCACTTCCCTAGGCAGCCCCTTACAACACTTAACCACCCTTTCAATGAGGAAATTCTTCCTGATATCCAACCTGAACTTCCTCTGGAACAGCTTGAAGTCATGTCCTCTCCTCCTGTCAGTTGTTACCCAGGAGAAGAGGCTGACCCCCCCCCCCCCCCAGCTACACCCTCCTTTCAGGGGGTTGTAGGGAGTGATGAGGTCCCCCCTGAGCCTCCTTTTCTCCTGGCTAAACACTCCCAGCTCCCTCAGCTGCTCCTCACAGCACTTGTGCTCCAGACCCTTCCCCAGCTCTCTTGCCCTTCTCTGGACACACTCCAGCCCCTCAATGTCTTTCTTGCAGTGAGGGGCCCAGAACTGAACACAGGATTTGAGGTGTGGCCTCACCAGTGCCCAGTACAGGGGGACGGTCACTGCCCTGCTCCTGCTGGCCACACCAGTGCTGATCCAGGCCAGGATGCCATTGGCCTTGTTGGCCACCTGGGCACATGCTGGATCCTGTTCAGCCGCTGTCAACCAGCACCCCCAGGTCCTTTTCCACTGTTCATGGTGTCTATGTAACCCAGAGCAAATGACAACCAAAATGGACACTAAAGGCCGTTTTATAATCTGGGTTTATAGCTGGAAATTTTTTCAAATTTTGGACAATCACATAATGATCACAGGACTTTCAGACTTATAGCGGACACAATTACCCAATCATTCTATCTTGTGTAGTGAATTCATCATGGACACGAACTTCTGGGAATTTTTTTCTGTGAGTTAGAGGTCTTTTAGGAATACAATTTGAGAATGTTTTTAACCTTTGTTATCTATTCCCAAAAGGTATCCTTCCTTCCTTTTTGATTATGCCCTTGAGGCAAATACAGTGCATTTCAGCCTAATCTGCCATGTTTATGTGTCAGCCACTTAGGGATTGAGTAAAACACAGATGTAGGCAGATTCATGCATTCCCAAGGCAAACATACTGCCTGATCTGTCTTCTAATTTCAAAATTAGAGTGATGAGGAGCAATTTTTAGTGTGGGAAGTTTCTGTTATCAGTTTAATCTAAACAGTAACATAGACGGTCTGCTTACTCAGTGGTAAATCATGTGGCAATACTTCAATTCCAAAAGAATGCATTGAAATACTGTTGTTACATGAGAGTGGAATGGTTAAAATGGATTTTTTTACTGAGCATCATATTTACCGAATGCAAACACAAAATAAAGAAAACAAAACTTCATGATGTAGAAATAAAGAATTTTGTGCTATTTATTAAAACATAATTGCTTTAAGGATCACAGTGAAAAGTCAGGCTGTATTGAATATGAAAGACATTGCTTTCCTGGGCAGTTAGAAATGACAAACCTAGTCAGCTAACACAAAAGTCTCTCTATACCACTTTATCTAGGGTCACACATTTGCACCAGCTCTAGTGGGTTTTGTACTACTATGTGGGGATGTCAAAAATGCTTTTATTCCCCGTCGTAATGTAGATTCTTCTTTGTTGGCTTTAGGACATTATGACCAGCAAGGGCGCCTTTAGACATTCCTGTACTTGTCAGTCGTCCACAATTTTTTCAAGAACCAAGATGTAATTCTTACCAAAAAGCAACATCACTTGTACTTTTAATGAGGGGCACCTTGATTTAGGTGGGGATACTGAACTTACATCCCAGGGGCCTTTGTTCATGTGACAAGGATATGTCTGTACAGACCAAGTTACACACCACCAGCAGGACACAGTCACACAATGGGGACATCTAAAAAGCCATGGGCAAAAGCAAAAGGCCAGAAGTATCCAAAAAGAACTCATCATTTCCTATAATTATGTATCATTTCTAATGACTGGCAAAATTTAACATATTTTAATAGACTCATAAATTCTTCTTAAGGTTTATCTGTTTCTCTGTTGTTTGAATAAATCTAAAATTTACCGCCTTAAATGCATGAGTTGCTTCATAGCCATATCCAAGGAACAAACACCACCACATTATGATTTTTCAGCTGAATATTCATTTCTATGGTAAAATATGTCATTCTTCTTGAATGTATAAAGCTAATTGAGTCCAATTCCTTTTTTAGAGTTACCCCATTTATAATGGCATGCTTTTAAAACAGAAAATATGTAGCTCCACTAAATCATACTGAAATGAGTCTGATGTGTATCAAAATGTTTGCAGTCATATTTTCCATTTCTTTTTGCATCTAATCTCACTATAATTTGATGCTAATGGCTGATTGAATGTTCAGCATTGGAATTCAAAACATAACATAATTAAGATTATTAAGAGTTGCAGTCAGTGAAAACATCTCTATTTAAAGCTTCTGAAATACAAAATGTAAGAGCTGATGAATTTAGGATTACAGCTAAGTGATTTAGCTATAGTAAGTGCTGAACTTTTAAGGAAAAACAACACAAACCAAAGCTTAATGGGTTTGCATACACATCACTTCTGGTGTAATACACACTGAAATTTTCCTAAACTTTCTGATTTTTGAAGAAGAACTCCATTGAATGCTGCAGAAAACAGTATGCTGGACTTAAGAGCTTCAATGCAACATGGCCACAGATGAGAGTATGAATGTACACTGTGTGCCTAGCATGTTAGTTATTCATGATGGCATTGCAGTAGTAAAAAGTAAAATATCTATAAGAAAATGTGGGCAATATTTATTTTAATTCCTCCAAAATCTTGTATTACTCACATGCCCACATGTACCCATGCACACAATGTACTAATGTAAAAATTTCGCACCATGTCATATCAGAAATTCAAGAGTGTGCAATGTATAAGAAAAACGTATTACTGTTATTAGAAATCTGGAAAGTCTATTCATTGTCATTCATATGCATATCTAAAAAGCAACTTAGACAAGTTTACAAAACATTTCTTATGACTGTTGTGATTTTTGTAGTTAAGGAATCAGGAACTCATAATATGTACATCAGCTTGAATGGCTTGTGTATGTTACAGGTATAAAGCAGTCGGCGGGGTAAGTATATCAAACATGCTGAAGTCCTGACATAGCAAAATCTTGACCAAAATAAACAAACAAAAAATGACCCAGGTATCATCTCTATGATAAGAGAAAAGACATTTCACTTCTTGTGAAAGAGAAGAGGTTTCACCATCCCTGCTAGAATCTTGGGTAGCTGGGCAGCAATCACCTCTGACATCATCTCAGGGAATTCAACGCTCAGTGCACGGGACTGAAGAAATGTGTTCAAACAGAAGAGATGGAGCTGTTTCACCAGCTGGATTTGATAAAACACAAACATGATCAGTCAGGCTAACACTAATGCAGCCACATAAACATGCTGTCAATCACTTATACATTCATCAGCTGACATCATTCTATACCTTACCCTGTCCTTTCTTGAATCAGTAATGAGGGTACTTGTCAGACCTTATTAATGGCAAAAACCATACATATAGCTATGGCAAGTCATATAAAACCACTGCTTCACTAATATCACCCTCACTCACAACATATGTGACAGACAATGGCAACTACTTAACAAGCTTTCAAACTTCCATCTTATTCTCACACTCATGTGTGTGCTTTGGTCACTACCTGCTATTTAAATACTGCTCTGAGAGAGAGCATTTACTACCTACCTGTGAGCTTTGCCATGGTTTTCATTATGATCATATCCATGTATGCTGCAAACACTGAACTCCACAGACTCTCATCCCTTGAAAGCAACTGTTCAACATGTGATTATTACATCTCTTCTAACCTCTCTGAGAGGTTCCAATTTTTATTTCAGACCAGTGACCATTATGTTGTCAAATATCACACTATTTCTGCTACCTTAGGCTTTAGCATCACACAATCTCTCCAGTGTGATGATGTTTCCTTGTATCTGCCATCACTTTATCAGCCTGAGCTGAAATAGTACTTGAATGAAGATACTCCATGGATCAAACATCATTTTGTTATTTTGCAGGGAGCCTCTCTCATTCTTTCTCTTCCTCACAAGTTATTTTACTGTATGCATTTTAAAGGAAGAGACTGAATTAAAATAAAACGCAGATTTGCTGAGTTCTGACAAATACAAAGATGCAAAGATTCTGTCCACCTTGAATTCCCTGGGAACTCCTCACAATCAACACTGAGCTCAAAAGCGTCCTTGGTATCTAAAATTCTCCAAGGTTACTCAATTCCAAACCTAGACAGATACTGAAAAAGTGGTAGAGAATATCCACATAAAACCAGTTGAACTAAGGTTGCAAAGCCAATCTTGGTTGCCTTTCACTAATTGCAAAGTAGTCTGACTTTGCAACTTGAATTGCCTCCTCCTCACACTATTTTCCTGAACAAGTTAACACACAAACATGCTCACACAAACATATACACCACCCCTACCAAAGCCACAGTTGTACTGGTTATGCTACACTAAAAATGAAACAAAATGGAAGCACTCTAATGCATGTTTCACAAATATTTTGATATTTTACACCATAAAATATGTGCACAACACATAGACTGATGCTGAATATATAGCTATCTATTCACGCAAATATACACAAGAAAAGATTTTTTTTTTTGTTTTCTTCTGTTGTTTAGCAATGCTGATGACTCCCTTCCATAGAATTACTTTTAAGAAATTCCTTTTTACATAAAAAGCAGCACACATTAATAAATAAACTTACATCATGCATGGAATCCATCAGTTTTGTAAGTTGATAGAAACGCTGTGAGTTGGCCACAACGCCTCTCTGGCGCAAACCAATTGCCTTCACCAGTTCCCTGATGTAACTTGTTCTCATCTCATCAAATTGGCTTTGACTTCTTAGACCTTCCAGAGGAACTAAAACAAAAACCAAATCAGTTGGGCTACAATTTACTCTGAAGGCAATGAAATTTTAATGTACAGGGAAAATTTACAGTATTTCATGCTGTACAGTGCAATAGATTATTATGTGCCAAGTACTTCTTCCCATTCAAGAGTTTCTCCAAAAACAGTGACACAATTAGTTAAAAGGGTATACCAGAAGCAATCGGTTCATTTTGATAATCGCCTTATGTCTAGAAATATCCCTAAGCTTCAGTTACATGAGTTTACTGGGAAAAAAACAATATGGCTTAAAGAACCACGCCTGACTGTGAGGAACATGGACTGATCAGCGTTTACACTGCTGAGGGTCTGCCCTCTTCACAGCAAATTTGTGTTAGAGACATCTATCTGGAGTGCTTCAAAATGGAGTCAAGGAATGAACTAACGGCTCTAAAGTAGAGCAGACAGTAAAACTGCCAGGGCTGAGACCTCCTATTTGAACCTCTTTCACTTAATAGAACCGATCAGTCTTAAAGGCTTTTTAGAAAAATGAGCAAGGAGAAGAAATTGGTTGAACTCCCTCTTCTCTTAAAGGTCAGGTGTGAGAATCAAAATGAGGACATAAAAAGAACCTGTTAGTGGCTGCTAGTGGTAAGTGTCATAGAAAAAGAATACCTTAATTTTCAAAGCCTGGATGATTCTGGACATTTCTTAACAGCAGTTTTATAGAGAACTAAGGAATGTTTTCATATAAAGTGACTGATGGAGTTTAGGGTTAGATGGAAGCTATCCTTGACTTACATCTCTAAACCAGCAATTAAGTCTTTATATTTCCCCTGCAAATTAATTTTAAAGGTATCTTCCATCAATGAATGGCCTTTTTCCTTTGAGTTCTGCAAAAAGACAGTCACGTTCCTGCCTAATGACAAAAAGTCCCTTGGAGCTATCTATTCGAGCTGTTCCCTTCCCCTGAACATATGTCAAGAATGATGATGCTTTTATTCAGTGGCATGAACTTAGCCAAAATCTTATGCAACAAGATTTAGAAACTCCTTTAAATCAGAAGTCTGGAAAGCATTACATTTGAGCCTCAGCCAACTCAAAGAAAAAATTTTAAAATCAAATATAATGTTAAAACTTGGGCAGAGGGTCCATTCAAAATAAGAAACATATTGAGACTGACACTCAGTTTAATTCAAATTATTCTTTCTTTGGAATTATCTAAAAAAGTCAAAAACAGTTAATCTAGATAATAAATTGAACAGAAGACACAATGGAAGACTAAAGGATTAGACTTGATTTACTGTTAGTATACAAAAGCCTGAAATGGCTGTACTTTCACATTTGAAGTGGATTAAGATTAATATCATGACTAAAATAAAAGTAGTCTTAAAACACGTTAGAACAAAGAGGTTTTATGGCTTTTTGGAAATACTTTGTGGAATTATATTTATACAGTACCAAACATTTACTAAAGTCTCAGCAACAACTGTTAGGTGTGTTCCTTTTCCCAAAGATCTGACAAATCGTTTTTTCCTATAAGACAATAAATGCAGGAGAGAACAAAAAGCAAAACTTATCAGAACAGGTAGACATACTTTCTCTTTTTTTTTTTTAAAGTAATTCCTTGCATATACATAAACATATTATCTTAAAAAATAGCTTCTAAGTGCAACACAGTTGATAAAAAAAGGGAACTAGATGAATTCTGTTAAATTGATAAACTCAGAAAGGAGGGGGATTGGACCAACCACTGTAATGCTTTTTTAAATTTGATATGAACTTTCTGGAACAGAGATAGCTGAAACGTCACAAATTTATCTAAATTTAAATGAAATTTCAGAAGATAGACAAGGAAGTTTTTCTGGGATGTATAACAAGGTGGAAAACATTTAAAATAGGAATACATTCATATTCTAACAAAGCAACTGGAGTTATATCAGGATTTTTATCCAAATTACCTTTATTGCTTTAGCAGAGCATACAGCATTTTACTATTCTTTTAGTAATTTCCATGTTCATATGAGCTAAATTTAATCTTTTTAAACTTACTCTCTGCTGAGACCAGTTCTTTTTTTAAGAATGGGTTTATGCAAATACCAGCCAAGTACAGCTTGAGAGGGACTAAATTTTAATTCCTTATCAACTTTGTAAAACCAAGAAGCAGGTCATGCAGGATTTGCACATCTCTCCTCTGACCCCGTCGTGTGTTGAGAACCAAACATTCTCTCAACTATATTTTTCAAAAGTGCTTATTCTCATTTCTAATAGCACCTGCATAACTTTAAAACTTTCTATTTGGGGATTCAAAACTAACAATTATGGCCTCAGCAGACGTAATTTTAGTATTTCAGAGAAGATTTTGGAAGATAAGCTCACCAACAACCATATTTTCTATGTAAAGCAGAATGCAGCTGTATGCTGCACTCTTTAAAAGATGCGTATAATTAAATGACCACAGATTTTGTTTCCAGAGAAACAAACCAAAGAAAAACATTTCCATTTGTTTATATCTGTGCTAAACTTCACCTATTTATAACTATAAAAAGTTGAATAAATGCTAGCATTGTCACGTCCACTTCCCTAATTCTTTTGAGCAAACGTGCTTTAAGATCTTGGTCAAGATAAAGCCCTCAGTTCTGATAATTTATTAAATATTTTTAAATATATTCTAATACGTTTACGGTTATTTTGGTTTGGTTGGGGATTTTTAAATCTGTGTGGTCACTTGAGCTGATGTTTCCAGGCAGAAATAATGCAGAGTTGTTTTGAATATGTGTAACACACTATAGCCACATGTCAAAAGGGATCCAACATTTCCCCAGTATTATCTTTATACACAATAAAATCAACAATGAATCGCAAATCCTTTGTTCTTTATAAACATTAGAAAAAAATATTTTTAGTCTCAGAATACTAACATTCCATTTAGGACACTTACATTTGTTAAGCCAGAGAGCTTAGTGATTGTCAAGTTAAACAGCATGGTTCTAAACTCTTTTAGTAGTGATGTGCTCCAAAGAAATAAAAGAACCTACTTGTGTTGAGAAGCAACAGTGCTTTCATACACAGGAACTCTTCTTGGCTAACTTGAAGTCTGACAAATTCCTGTGGGAGTTGCCACATGGATAGACACAGGGAATAGAACGATGATTCTTTCATCCTCTGTCTTACACCCAGAAAAGTTAAAAAAAATAAATTAAAAAACAGGAAAACAAAGACGAAGAATGGCTCCTGTACTAACTGCTTGAAAGAAAGGTCTTATTAGCAGTTTATCACATTACAAAAATTAAATATGAGCTTACACACATCAAAAATTTTCTGATTTTTTTTTTTTGTTCCTATGCTAGTTTTCTATTGTTATGAATGTGCTACTATTTTGGATATTTAATATATTACTGCTGCCCAGAAAAAAAAAAAAATCAAAGCTGAACACCAACCACCAAAAATAAGGGGAGTTTATTAATTCAAAATACCCTAATGAATAATGTGAAGTACAATCTTATTTTAGAAGTCCATAGATTCTTGTATCTCCATAAAGATTCCAAAACACAGAACTGAAGACAAATCCGAAAGTCTATAGAAAACTTGTTCTTAGGTTTTGCAAAAATGTCTGTATCAAAATACTTTGTAGCAACTCTAGCCTGGTACTTCTAGCAGTAATGATATTATTTTGTAGAATGTTATACCATTAAAGAAACAGTTTAAAAATGTTACATGCTAAGTAAACAGATACATGAATACAATCTTTCCTAAACTCCCACAGAAGCGACCTGAACAAATCACACAGGAAATTCATAAAATTGTGGGGGTTTTGCAGCACTTTGATACCACTTTTGTCTTTGTGATTTTGGTATATTGAGTATATATTATTGCATATACTTATTAGGAGAATAATTTTCAACTGAAATTACTGCAATGTTAGCATTACAAAGCTTCTAATCTAGACTGAATTCATTGCACATTAACCTGATGATCCAGTAATTGGACTGATTTTAAAAGGCTGCATCCCAAACCAGATGAATTAGGTACAATAACAGGATGATTAAATTCTCCCCCACCTGCTAGGGAGTTCAGATAAGCATTCCAACCTGACTGCAGATAGTAACCTCAGCAATCAAAACAGAAGATATCTTCCATTTAAAAAGGAATTTTTCAATGCATTGATTTTCTTTCTTGTTATTTCAAGTGTTACTGTTATCTTGCATGAAAATTATTTCAATGTTGTTCAACATCTGATTTCTTGTACCAGCTCTTAAATGACATCAACATAGAAATTTAATCTTTTAGACCTGAATAGACTTGTTTCTACATTCTTCTTTAAATCTCCTTTTCTATTACTTTTTGGTAGCATCTCTTCCTAATTATTATCTATGAAGAGCAATAGCAGCTTTCAGGGTTCTATAACCAAGAGAGGAATATGTTGTCAGCACCCAGCGTAGATGATCTTGAGCTGAAGAAGAAGAAGAAGCTGTCTCTGGTGGATTAGAATCAGGGTTCATAATTTTCAACACCATTCTGAAAGAAAGTACTTAAATTCTTCTTCACAAGCTGTCAGCAGTGGTCCACAAGTGGTGTGATACTCAAGACAGGACATTACTGCTTAAAGCCATCTCACTCTGTGTTCCTTTCGAATGTAACCATAAGATGTATCAGACTATGCTAGGACAACAATACAGCCAGAAATTCTTTCAATCTCATCACTTCTAAGTACTTCAATTTGTACAGCACAATTAATAAAAATGGGAGAGGAAAGAGTTCATTACTCAACAACCTCACAGCAATTTACAACCATTTGGAAGAGAAAAGTACAGGAGCTATAGGGTCGGCTCTACTGAATATCTTCTACAAAAAACTTCACTGGGAGGATCTTGCACATTTATAGACTTTAAAATCAGATGTCTAGATCTTCTTAATCCTTAAACAATATGTCTTACAAAACACCTGTTTTTCTTTCAGCTTGCTTCATAGCAGTTCTTTTAGTATTTTAAGAAAAAAAAAACTGAGAAAAATTTATTAAGGAAAAATAAATATAGGAATTAAATTATGTTTTACTGTTCCTGGCAACCTCCAGTTGTACTATAAGCAAAGAACATAAAATTACAAGTCTGACAATATTAATTTGCAGAGTTGGAAAACTGACAAAGACTGAAATGATAATTATCTAAATTAAACAGCATAGTGAAGGAAAATCCAAGCCAAAAAGCCGCTCCCACACTCCAGCAGAAAAGAGCAATCTCCTATAATTTTTCTTTGATATTGAAATTCCTACTTGGTAAATTTTTTTTTTACGATTTTCTGACAACAAATGTACTTTTCTAACAAGAAATGCACATTAGAAAATCATGTTTATCAAAAGGTGTCAAAACTGACCATTCAGACTTTAGGCAAACTATTTGTGAAAACCACCCAAACAAAAACAACCAAAAAAACCCCACACTCAGTTCAGTTTAGTAAACATTAACTCATGACTTATTCAGATGAATTGAAGTAAATCTTCTGACAGCATAATTTTTTTTCCTCTTAGATAATTAAAATACTATTTGAACTGCTTTTGCTTGACCATGTACACAGAATAGTTGAAGTTCCCACAAAACTCCTCCCAAAGTTACTGAACTTTGATATGGTAAGAGGACTTGGCTGTTAATTTTGAAACAGAACAAGTAATGAATGAAATCTTGGCCTCAATGGAGTCACATTCCCATTGGCACACAGAAGTTCAATATAACATGGGAGCATTCAACTTACTCATTTAGAATCAGATCTGGTGCAAAATACAACATCTGACCACTGACGTGTTTGTATGATCTCCACCCCATCGCAAAAACCATTAGACTCATCCAGGAATACTGGATGAGGGTTATCTGATCGTCGATATGTAAATTCCGAAAGCCTGGAAATACAATTAAAGATAAAATATTTCATAATTCTCATTTAGATAGCAGCAAAGTAGGTGTATTGAGGTTACAAATCTGAGCTATCAAACTAAGAACACCTAGAAAGACAAGCAGTTTTGGGGATGTAGCTCTCCAATGCTTGGGTAATAACTGCCTATCTTACTTTGATAGTTAACCTCTTGGTTTTTTGTTCTCATCCAGTATTTTGAAATGTTCACACCAAAATTTACTTTAGCAAAAATGACTGTTTCAGAGGATAGGAATGCATCTCTTTTTCCTTTGGTAAAAATATGACAGTTTGTAACATGATCACTGTAACCAACTCTCATTAATGTCGATAGCTTGAACATCAGTGTTCTTAACATGCAGCTATCACACAAAAACATCCATGTATGGGTATCTTTCTTGCATTCAACTAAAGAGAACCATATTCAGTTGCGCACTTGTGTTCAATAACTTTTGCTGTTTGATAAATTTAAGGATTGCCATGAATTATCTGAGTGAAACCAGCAGCTTCCTGCCACTGAAAGCAGCGCTCCTGTTCTTCATCATGTGGCCCTGTTACCTCCTTCAAGCAAGCTTTGGCACTCATGCTCCTCCTCAGTGAACTGGTTCAGTTCATGAAGACATCAGAAAATCACAGAGGGCTTAAAAAAAGGTTTCTTTTCTTCTCATTTAGTGAGATGAATCAATTCACTCAAGAGGTCTGTTGAGTGCCAACTGCAATGGGAAGAGCAGTGATGGAGACTATGGCTTCCTGCAGCAGCAAAGTGTCAAACTGAGCTCACATGAAACTGTGTTTTCCAGGCAACTGTATTTTTCTGCTCAATATATTAATTTCTATATATTCCAGGATGACCATGATGATCCCTATCACCATACAGCACACATACATACATAACATGGATTTTTTTTTTAATCCAGTTACGGATCTTCATAAATTCAGTTACTTCTCATTACCAGTCTGTTTGTGAGCTGGTTAGCTCTAATTGGTATTATGTACAAAAATTTTTCTTTGTTGCTTTCAAAATTTCATTTTAGTAATAAGAAGAATAAAGACTAATCAGATATACAGCCTTTTTATATCAAATGAATAAATAATAGAGGGGCTGGGGTAGAAAGGCAGTTGTAACAATCATAAACAGGAATTGTCTGAGCTCCTGTGCTTTCTTGGAGTGAATCTAAATATTTAGATGGATTCTTTCAAATGTGCTTTCCTATTAAAATATACTTGATCAGTTACATAATCTGGTAAGTGAAAGCTTAATAATTTTGGAATTTGTAAAGAATTAACAGACAGTCAATAATATTCTCTTTAGACTGCTCCTCTCATGAAATATTTGCTTAACTACAATTCACTAGATATAAGAAATTATATTACCTGGTAGTAATTTAGACCACTTGACTACACAAAGAAGTTGCCTCTCACAAAGATGATTCAGACTGGTCAGCAAAGAACTTGGTGTTTCAGGTTTTGTATTGTCATAACCAGCATAGACAACTTCTGGCTCAATGCCTCGTAAAACACTTATCATTGGGGGAACAAACTGTATTTCTTGATTTGGAGAAAATGACAGCCTTTGGGTTAGAGACTGGCTTTCATCTTGAAGGGCTGCTGGCTGCTGGAGTGCAACATCTAACGTTCTCACAACCTTAATTTTGTTAAACTTTTTCAATTTTCGACCTGAAAAAGAAAATTGTCAATCTGTTAGAAAGAGTTAACCAAGAACATTACTATTTTCCACTAGTGTTGGATTACACTTTTAATCTATACAAGGAAACCAGAACTGTCTTCAGAATAAGTTTTCTATTTTTTGACTATTTATGTAATTGAAAAATGATAATGGAAAATTCTTTAGAGCTTCTCCCTCTGTATCCTGCTCCCTTCACTAAGGGATGAACAGCACCCACCCATTAAAATTATTGCCATGAATTCTAGGTTACAGTAACCTCATAAAATGTTTTCTGGTTCAATTCCCACTGTTCTGTCAAATGCCAACAGCTGAGCCAGCTGGCTCTGCATCCAGTTTCTATTTAATGTTAATTGAAGATACTGCTTCTTTTACTCCCTAATAATCAAAACAAAAAATGTTAGTAATTAATTACTACACACAGAAACTCCTTTCCTCCACTTCCCTAAGAGCATTTCAGTCTCATGGCTGAATCCTATTTTGATGCCCAGGAGATGACCAGTGAAAGGGCAACAAATACCATAAAACCACATGTCAACGGTTAGAGAATATTTCACTTCCTAAAGCATAATTTCCCTTTCTCAGTATTTTTAATTGCTATTTCCATACTGCAGTGGTATGAACAACACTAACTAAAACAAATTAATAGCTGAATTGCCTTCCCAAAATAAGCACAGATAGATGCGGTACGGCTGTGGAAATATACAGGTTTAGGTAGCAATTCTTAAACTTCTTTCATGGAAACAATCTGGCAGTGTACCCTACAGACACAGAAAATCAAACCTTCAGAGGTTCAAAGACAATAACCCTCAGTGACATATTACCAGTTTCAATAAAAAGGCAAATCCATGCAGAGGTGACTACATGGAACACATCTGCTTTAAACAGATCCTCAAAGGTGATGAAAACCCTGCTAGATCTTTAGTTCTGCCAAACAAGTTTGCCCAAGGGAAAAAAGGGTCAAAAAATGCAATAAAGATACTGCTACTTATGGTCTGATTTACACGACAGGGGGACAGAAATAGACACAGGGGTGATGGCAAAAACAGTAACACTCATCATGCAATGACATTCAAGGGTCATATTCTCACTAACTTAACTGCAAGTTTAAGTAGTTTAGTATCAAGTGCCCCAACAATCATATGCTTATTTTATCACTTGTGGTCAGAATAAAAATATTTCTGATTAGAGATTTCTTAGTAAAGAGCCAAACACAAAGTTACATCTTATGTTACACTGGAATAAAGAAAAAAAAGCAAAGCAAAACAAAACCCCACAAAAGAATGGACAATTTATTATGCTGAATGATCTAGACCCAATTTTTATCATAACAAAATAAGCACATACATGGTTATAGACATACTGGGAATTTCCCATTAAGTATTGTGTAGGCATGAAGGAAAACAGAAGTAACAATGCATTTGATAGTTCATAAATAGTAATTTCAGATATTTTCAGAAATATTGGCTTCAGATACTTCTACATTTCAGGGTACAAGTAAAGAAAGAAACCAAACAGAATGCTTATCACATGGAAATGTTAGTAGTTAATAAGTACCCATGTTTCCAAGTGACTAAATGTATCAGAATTAATGTCACACTGGTTTGCAGAACTGCTTATGTGTTTATTGCTAATTATGTTGTTTAACAGCCACCAGTAAAACAACTCCACTTGTTAACTATCTACAGGGGAGGTGACTATGAATAACTCATAACAAACTTTACCATCTACAACAAGGAGACCACATCAAATTAATAAAAACTCTTAAGGACATAAGGAAAACAATGGATATTTTACAATAGTTTAGTTTTTCATTTGCTGTTTACAAAGCAGCTAAGCTTGTGCTGTAAGATAAACAAATGTCTCCACTTAGTCCCGTAATGGGTAAATAATACCAATCCACTCTGATAACTACTTTTCTTAACACTATAACCTGTCTGTGCATATTTAGACAGCACACATTTTTTTTCTAACATTTTCATTATTTCACTTTAAGACAGCTAATCGACTCAAGCAGTTTCTTCATAGTCACTCTCCCCTTATCCTTGATTACTATGAATAGCACGTTTATAGTGTTTCTGTTCTGCATGTACCTAGAAAACATTAAGAATCATATGCCACAGGAAATAACATTAAGAAAATAAGAAAAAAAATCTGTTTCATCAAATATATGCCATATCAAATGGCATGAGCCAGGTGTTATATATTATGATATCATATATTATGATTTTCTCCTTACTACCTAATTCTATATTTTAATATTTTTTAACTAGGTATACAGAATCATACAGACAATCAGACATTACTGATGACAGACACTTTATATTAAAAGGGCTGGGTTTCTAGTAGAAGTCTAACATCTCACTACTCTTCTCCTTACCCTGTAATGAGGTGAAAAGCATCAATGATGTATTATTCTTGACAGAACACAATAGCCCTTACTTTAAGGTCGCTATGCTCTTGTGTTTTGTGTAGAAAAACAAGCCACGTACACCTTAGAGGGGTGTGTACAACAGAGAAAGCAGCAAAGCAGAAGTAACACATCTTGGTTTTAATAAACGCTTTGATCCTACCTCAGAAAATATTACCTGGAAAATTAATTCACCTTTTTCTGCATGTAATCGCTGCACTGCGGACTGAAAGCTGATTGAAACAATGAAGAACACTGTAATTTAGCAATACAGCTGAACAAGAAATCTCTGATAATCAGCCTGAGAAAATTACAGATTCACTCATAATAAATAAAAGAGTTCAGTACTCGTTTATTCCAGGACCTGATCCATCTACCTGCTATCCCATTAGGCTTAAGATTAGAAAGGGGATAGATTAATGTCTCAAGTCATGAGGTTATAAAACCCAAAGGCAATTAACACTTTCACAGAAAATGACAAATATGGTACTATGAAATGCATGTTTTTATTGATACTTTCCTTCAATACGTTAAGAAAGAAGAAACAATCCATAAAGGGAAATAAATTACTGAAGCTATTGGTTGCAATTCTATAATTACTTACAACTCACTTAAAATTTCTCTTAAAATATTTCAGGGGTTTGAAATTGCTTTGAATTTAGGGTTGAAAAATGGAATTGTCGTCCATATAATAAAATATTACACTTTTATCTATATGGTTGCCACTCAGTGCCATTCAATGGAAGACAGGTGTACTTCCCTAAGAAGTAAGTTTAATTAATATAGCAATTTTTGGAAACTTATCATTAATATCCTGTAAAATCTCAGTGTTTCTCATGTTAATTAAGCAACATAGCAGATCTGCATTTAACTCAAGGCCAGTATTAAGAAGCTAAGTATCAGAGGTAAAAGAACAAAAATATATCTACATAAATTCTAAATGGCAGAAACCACAAAATGCACAAAAAATCTTGACCTATACAGGTCATAAACACAAGAAGAGATTCAAAGTATTGCCAATTCTGCTTCACTTAAAATACTCAAGGATGTCTCTAAGCATGTACTTTATTCCAAGGACTGGAAATTTGCATATGGGCTTTTATCACAGAATCACAGAATTCCAGGATGGGAAGAACCTCAAGGACTATCCAGTCCAACTTTCCTTGGCAAAAGCACGGTTAGACAAGATGACCTAGCACCTTGTCCAGATGAATCTTAAAGGTGTTCAACAGTGAGGAACCTGCCACTTACCCTGGGCGATAACGCCAATACCTGATTTTTCTCATGAAATATTTTTCTCTTGTGTCTAATCAGAATCTCCCCAGGATTAACTTGCACTCATTATCCCTTGTCTTTTCCATGTGACTGCTTAAGAGTTTCCATCTTCTTTGCAGTCACCCTTAAATAGTGGAACACAGCGATAAGGTGTGTAAGGCCCTTAGGCCTTCTTTTCTCAAGGCTGAATAAATCCAGTTCACAGAATCAGAGAATCACAGAATCTTTTAGGTTGGAAAAGACCTCCAAAACCATTGAGTCCAAACTTTGATGCATTACCACCTTGTCAACTAGAGCACTAAGTGCTATGTCCAGCCTTTCTTCAAACACCTCCAGGGATGGTGACACACCACCTCTCTGGGCAGCCCATTCTAAAGTTTAACAACCCCATCTGTGAAGAATTTCCTCCTGCTGTCCAAGCTGAATATTCCTTGTACAGCCTGAGGCTATGTTCTCTCATACTGTCACACCCCTGGGAGAAGATGCCAACCCCCATCTTGCTACAACCTCCTTTCAGGGAGTTGTAGGGAGTAAGAAGGTCCCTCCTGAACCTCATTTTCTCCCAGTTAAACAACCCAGGCTCCCTCAGCTGCTCATCATAGGATATACACTCCAGACCCTTCCCCAGCTCCATTGCCCTTCTCTGGACACACTGCAGCCCCTCAATGTCTTTCTTGTAGTGAGGGGCCAGAACTGGACACAGCACTCAAGGTGTCACCTAAGCAATGCCAGGTACAGAGAGACAATCAATCACTGCCCTAATCCTGGTTGCAACATTATTCCTGATACGGGCCAGGATGCCATCAGCCCTCTTGGCCAACTGGGCACACTGCCGGCTTATGTTTAGCCTTTCCTCATATGGCAGGCTTCCCAGCCCTTTGATCACTGATGTCTTTGAGAAACTTATCTAAGCCCTGTAACACTCCATATATGAATCATATTGTCTTGATCAGCACATCAAGTCACAGGTAGGAAATACTGCTCATGTGATAGAACAAAGGAATTATAAGAAATTGCAGATGGGCAAAAGGAAGAACGGTAACAATATAACCATAGAAAGAGTATTACGGTTAACAGTCTATCTTGAGATTTTGTTTGCAGTTTGAATTTTAAATCCTCATTTACAAATAGTATAATTTCACTCCAGTTTTCCTCATTTTTGGTCTACATTTGTCTTTTCCTCTTCTTTCAGTACTAATCAGTCGATTTCAGCCTGCATAAAGCAATTAGCTTCCTAATCCCCCCAGAACTGTTGACATCACTAAGAGCATCTGAGCCACATAACCTCAGGCAGCAGACAAAAAAAATAGAGGTGCCACAGTCACAGTTCCACTCAATATTTCCTTTTTTCCACTGCCCAACTATTCTCTTCTGCTTTCTGTTTGCTGCCAGATTACTTCTTTCCAGAAGATGGTGTAGGTGGGGATATCAGGACAGAGATCTGATGAAATGCAGTGTCCCTCCAGGAACCAGAGAAACTAAACTGCACAGGCTTCTCAAAAAACAGGAGACAGCTTTGATTAGGTATACTTAGGAGAAGACTAAGCAACACAACAAACTGGCTAGATACAAAAATCTAGCATTAAATACAAAGAAAATATTTACGCTTGCTTTGCAATAGCTGAGAAAAAAAGGTAGTCTGGAAAGGTCATGAGAAAGATGAAGATTCTCTTCATATCTGATAATAATAAAATAAAAGTCAGAGCACCTTTATCCTCAGGTTTTGTGGGAGGACGTAACATCCTACTATGAGGATACACTAATGAGGACATACCATCTGATCAATATTGCTGGTAAAAGTGTCCAACTTTTACTGTTGCTAGTACCTACACCCAGAGCAAAATGTATATATTAAAAAACACTAGGAAAACTAGCATCCATAAACACACACAAAGTGTAGAATGAACTCAAGTTTGCTGTTGACTTTTCCTATGTAGCATTACATTGCAGAACAATGCTGAAGCAAAAAGACTAGACAATGATCGTGAGTCATCTCACACTCTTCTGCTGTTGAAACACACAGAGTTTAGTTACTGGTGTTATCCAGGGTATTACAAATAAAAATTCAGGTTAGATCATCATCAAACTCTTAGCTGTGCAAAATTCACAGTCAGGAATGAATTTTTATCTATATTAATTTACACCCATTAGAGTCATAAAATGGTTTGGATTGGAAGGGATCTAAAGATCATCTAGTCTAAGCCACCTGCCTTAGGCAGGTATATATTTTAGAAGTCAAATTGATCATACCTTGCATGTTCTCCCAAATTTTAAAAGGCAGACACTACATCTGCCAACTCCTCTTCCTGAGTCTTCATTCTTACTCTGTATTTTCCACAGCCTACTCAGGACCTCTGCCTCCTTGGCTTTCTCCTCATCCAAAGTTGGGCAAAAAACGCTTTAGGTTCTGCATTTGTAGTAATACTGATTCTCTGCTTCACTGCTACTCCAGTTTTAGAACACCATTTCAATCTGAGAAGGATCCAAACGACATGTTCTCCTTTTGTCTCTCTCCCTTCAGTCCAGTGTCACCAACGTGCTTGTCAATTCCATTCATTTTTTTTAAACTAAGAGGTGGCACTGACTGACCACATAAGAATAACACAACGGCCATGTGTGCAGAATACTCCAGCTCCATGGAACTTGCATTCAGCTTACAGGAGGTGGAAATACAGAGATGTGCAACCAAACTATCAGTCTGAAAACTATATACATGTTTTAAATTATCAATGAATGCTTGTCAGCAAGATAATGAAATTATGTACAGTATATAGTGCCAGCTCTTCCTTCAGGGATAAAAAACAATACTTAAATGTGGGGCAGGGAATGTAGGGTTGAGCAGGGGAGAGAGACAGACAGGGCTTTGATGGGCTAAAACAGATTAGATTGCAAATAAAGCAAGTTTTTTCCTTCTCCCTTTTTTTTATCTCCTTTTTGGAACATATTATTTCTATTGCTTTCATATGGCCATTTTCTTATAGTGTTAGCCATGTATTTTTAAGCTTTGTGCTGATTCAAAATAGAAAAAAAACCAACAATACAGCAAAAATAAGCATCATTCCAGCCTGTAAGCACATCTAAACTTGCCATGTGACTACCTGATCATACACCATTTTCTCCCTCAGGTTTTCAAAGTCACAGTGCTAAATTTCATTTAATGATACATTTAAAAAAACCCCAAATCTGTTACAGAAAGGAGTAATACAAAGATGGGATCTCCCAGCACCTAGTATGCAAAGCCTGCAGTATTGGTGCAACCATTGTCTGGCCCTCTCTGGTGGAACAGAAGGATACAATTCTTCTCAAAGCAATGATGAAGGGTATAACAGAAATTAGAAGTGGACAGTACTGATTCCTGATTCTAGTGTCAATTTCAATCTGCTTATTTTTAACCTATATCAAATTACCTGATCCAAAATTATTAATAAATACACACCAAAGACATAATTCCTTTCCCTTCAAAAAGATGAATCTAAGGGTACACAGTGATACCTACAGAAAGGTGTTTTGTCAGGATTTTCAGATTCACTAAAGAAAAATTCTAAGAAATTATACGGCATTAGGTAATTCTTCCAAAAATAACATTTGAATGTAGTTTTTCTTTCACAGTACCAAAGTAATATTGTTTAACCTCAACAGACTGAAGGTAGTGTACTTGACTGCCTACTTTTATAAATCCACTTGAAAAACAGCTCACCTCCCAGGACCATACCAGCTTGACAGCACTTCCTCAAGCGACATGCTGGGCAGTTCTTCCTACGGATTTTATCGACTATGCAGTCATTTCTTCCAGCACATAAATAGTTGTGCTGCCCTGCAGGCAAGAGAAAAACAGGATGAACACTATGCTTTCTAACATGAAAAAAATTATTTCTGTGTATAAATGTTTCAAAAATAACTGAAGATTCAAAAAGGTATACTTGAACAATTAACGAACTTCTTCATTTTATGCTAAATTTTGGCCCATCATGTTACTATTTGAATATAATATTTTATCTGATCCTTTTAAGGGTGAGACTCCTCATCTATGAAATTCCAAAATAATTAGCAGGCAGCATGAACTGCTTAAATTATTGTACTAACAGTATTTCTTAAGTAAATCAAGCATGAGGACAGACAAGTTGTTTCTTCAAAACTTATTTTTCTTTGAAGTTATTGATCCTGTTTTCAAAGAACTTCAGTACATTTTGCTTGGATTGATGTGGAGTTTCTGACAGCAAAAACACTGAAGAAGTTGGGGTAGTGTAAAAAAAAAAAGCCCTTTAAGAAAAGTAAATTACCTCTGATTGAGAAGCTGTTCCGTACTAAATTTGCTGAAATACCAGCTGACTAGGTGCAGCCAACATAGCCAAATAGGACAAATAGAAGCAGGCTGTAACACTGTGGTTTAGATTATCTTAGATTATTATTTAATTCTGCATTTACTTCTGTGCTACCATTTTTAAAGATAAATCGTTTACTTCTTAACCATAGCTTTAAAATCAACCTCTTTGGTTTTAGTGTAAGAAACCCTCTTGTCTGAAATTCCTTTTCGTAACAATTTCTTTTTTTGTTTGAAAACTACAGGTAAACAAAAACAGTTGCCACACACATTGCCTGGCAACAAAAATGTCCTTAGCAATGTTTCAATCAGAAGAAATTCTCATTTACTTTGTCCCATTAATTCTAATCCTGGACTCCTCCTTAGAGGAAACTACCAAAAGTAGACGAATGAATAAAAATCCATCTTGCTATTGGCAGCAGACCAGAAAGAAAAATACTTAATTTGAACAACTATTCCTTGGGATTACTTGCAGTTTTCCTCATCTTTCTTTGCCTTTATAAGCTACAAAAAGCATTCAGTCTTTTGGTAAGCAACAACAATTTTAAAACTCCGTTAGTTTGATTAAAATCCATGAGTATTATCTCAGCTCTTTGGCATTCTAGTGCTTTAATGCACAGCTAATTTACAAAGGAATGCTTAAGTAAAGTTTCCTTTGTGCTTGTCTTGTTTTGGGTTTTTTCTTTGGTCCCCTGAAAGGAGATTTCTTCTAGACCTCTTTTCCAGGGAATTTGTTAAGTCTACACTTAACTATCTGTCACTATCTGACTCCATATAAACCTTGTCCTGCTTATTGTAAATCTAAGATTGAACAACATTTTTCACATTTACAAAAAAATAATAATTGAATCACAGTTATGAACATTTCCATGCTCCTGTGTTCTGAAGTTTCCGATTAGATACGACTAAACAGTCTCTCTGCTCAGTGTACACCAGCCCAGAAATGAAATGTTACTAGAATTTAAGCACAGTAAAATTTGCTTAAAAGCCGAAACACTGACAATCCAATTCTCTCAGAGGATTATGGTCACAAAAACTCAGGCACTTCTTGATGCTTATTGTTAACATCTTCCTTGTTTTCAAGACTTTCAAGAAACCACAGTCTAATCCTGCACCTGACTTACACCTTCAGGTGAGTTTTCCATTCCACTCATCTCTGCCCCTCTACCCCACCTCTCCCTGACACCTTCTGTCCCAAAGTGTATCCCACTCTTTTTGATTCAGCTGCAACTTATTTGGAAAACATGTAAGTTTCAACTGTTTGGTATTTTTCAGTTTCATCAGTAAAGAATTTTGGTTTTAATCACAGTGGTCTGTGTGGATTTAATCTCAACAGATAAATCTGAGTAAATGTTCCCATTTGAAATCACTTCTACCATTGTGCAAAGCTGGATTCTGAGAATCTGTTACTTGCTTGACATTAATATTTTAGGGACAGCAGCCATTAGAAGGAGAGATTGTGTAAGAAACAAACACATGCCAGATATTTGACTAATTTCAAAATTACAGGACAATATTTATTTAGATGAAGATGTTCAGAAGGTTTTCCTGGGATGATAAAAAATGTATTTGAAAATGTATTTGCAACAGTTCAGTGTTCAGGATCATCTAGATTCAAACTAATTGTCTTCAATACTTGAACATTGCAGTTATACCAAATTCACGTACTAATGAAATATCCAAAACACCCATCAAGATAAAATCACCATTCAGTTGGTAGCTTGATATTTAGTATCTTGTCTATGACTGCTGTCATTAAAACCAGGAAAATAAAAACCAAAACAAACAAGCAAAAAAAATACTCAGAAAAAAAAAAAGATAGTATTATAGTTCCTAGAGCACAAGTTTGAAAGAAAAGTTTGCTATTAACCTTTCTTACAAAAATATGAACCTCAGAACTTTCTGGCAATTGCCATACCTTCAAAAACTTGACCTAATGCTAAGTTTCCTATGCATGTTTACGTTTCACTGTTTTTTGAAAGTGCTCATTGAGGGTCACTCTCAATACATTGGCTCGTGACCAGCTTGATGGAGAAAACACAGACATGATTTTATCTGTCACTTAAATGTTCCAGATTCTTGTAGGATAGTATTTTTCTAAACTTACATCAAAATCCATTAGTGTTAGCAAAGCTGCAAGTTCTAATGTAAGCAGGCAAACACAATTTAAGTTCTGTAATGACTACTGCTATACTGGGAGGTTTTTAATCCAAACAGTGGTGAAAGTGGCACATACAATATCTTTACAAACTGCACTATAAACTTAGCTCACTGACATGCTCTAAGTCACTTACAATCACTCCAGTAAACTCAGGAGCTGCAGAGACTTTGTAGATGTACAAAATATGGAAAAAATAAAGCTTTATCTGTACCTGAGGTATCAGACATAGCAATCAGTTATTTGGGTAAGTGCATCTGTGCTGAACTGCTGTCACCCCGCACAAAAGCAAAATGCTCACAAACTCTCAGTTCCTTCTATCTGCAAAGAAGAGTACTATCTCAACTCTTTTCCCTCTCCCAAGTGTGATTCTGCCTCCTTGTATCTCTATTAACTGCAAGTGCTTTTGTATAAAAACTTCAACCTTTGCAGAACACATTATGGTGTTTTATTTAGTCTAGTTTTAGATTTCTGTCTAAAGCTTGCAGGTATCTATTGGATCTCTCTGCAACTTATTTTACTGCCAAATGTCTCCCAACATGGACTCTCTGCTTCCTTGAAGGCTCACCTTAAGGTTTTGCTCAATCATTTTCTAAAATTTTACATCTTATAAACTTTTGAAAAAGTACCAATTAAATCAATAAGTAAAAACCAAACTAGAAACAAAAACCACAATGGAATTGTGGAAGCTGACAATAAATATGGGTTTAAAATTTAAAAATGGAAAATAAGTTCACCTGTACATCTAAACAAAATATAATGATGCAGCTGTAGCTTCCAAGTAAAAATCTGGCTTCTGGAAACTAAGACAACAGACTAGGCTAGTCCCTAGCTTGTGGAAAACCTGACTTGTCAGAGCAAATACAGGGTATTCCTTACCCTGAACATGCTCTGACAAGATAGGCTTTCCACAGCTAGGCAAACAGTCTGGCCTACTTCATTCTTGGTAAAATGGGAAGTAAAATTACATCTAATTTAGCCCAGATCTAAATATAACTCTCTTCTATTTACACTGTCTCAAAGTGCAAAACAGCAAATGTGGGTTGAATTTGCCTCTCATCACATGTTTTTTTTTAGTCATGAAGAACTAGGAATCTATACTACGCAGTCTCCATGTCCCTATATGCCA
Source organism: Irena cyanogastra (assembly GCA_013397155.1). Classification (NCBI taxonomy): domain Eukaryota; kingdom Metazoa; phylum Chordata; class Aves; order Passeriformes; family Irenidae; genus Irena; species Irena cyanogastra. The sequence continues at coordinate 255,765 of VWZV01001529.1, read as the reverse complement.
TCCCATGCTATTAGTCTCCAAGATTCCACATACTTCAGCTAATGTTGTTGGGGTTTAAATTTATAAAGTTAGACTTCTGACTCCAACTACTTAACCAAAACCCACATCCATCACAGATGCATAATATTTTGACAAAGATTTGCATTTTCCTCTTGGCCCATTGAAGTAAAATTCTCACTTCCAGTTCTCAAGTGTGTGTTGCAACTTCCACTCTGTAGCCTATATTGGTATAAAGAAAGACCTACTATTGCTGCAAGTCTGCTCCTCAGCAAAGAATAAAGAATTCAGTGGACCAAAGAGGATAAAGAGTGGAAAGCAGACGAACTTGTGAATATGTCCCATCCTGGAAACTAACTGAAATAATGAAGAATTTCTTCCTTCATAATAATATATTTCATAGTCAAAGCAATAAAAATTATTGTTTATAACATCCCTGACTGACTCTTTCCTCCTCTTATATACTGCTCTCAAAATCTTGCTGCCTTTTGCTGTGAATCCTGCAATACTATTGTTTTTCCTTCCACAATCACTTCTACAAAGAGCAACCTCCAAAGAGAGTATAATTTTTAAATGATATCTACAAAACAGAACAACAAAATGTAGCTATCTTTTCACTCATTTCTAGACAGTCAAAAGTTACAATCCTGTTTTTTAATCTTTTTTACATTTCCCTGTCTGTTCCATCATTTCCAGCAAGAAAAAGAAAGAAAACAAAATGAAAACCACAGAAAAACAAAATGAAACTAGATTAACTCCTAATTCATGGAAACTATAATGAATTGCAAAATTAGGAATACTGTTTCATATTGATTTTCAGTTAGTTTGCCTAGACTGTTTACCACTGCAACACCTTGAAATTTATAAAGTCTTGGAGTCTAAATACAGGAATTGACACAGTAAAAACTTCCCACAGCTAATACCTTTTTAGGAGGATATGGTAGCATCTACAAACCACTATTTTCAGGTTTTTTTACAGCATCAAGTCACAATTGTTCCTTGATCATAATTTTTAAGTAATTAACTACATCAGGGATACAAATATGTAAAATGATGAAAGTGTTAGCATATTTGTCAATAGGGAGTCTGTTTCTTACAAATACAAAATATGGGATTTGAATACAAAACCTACTTCAAAAATACACCAACTATTTCAGAGTTATACAGCACTAAAGTATCAGCTGTTTTTCTTTTGATCCCTGAATGTTATATTCTTCTATCAAGACTCTATATTTACATTTCAGTCATCCTACCATTCTGATTTTAGTGGAATTATCATAGCACAATGCCATGATAAGCCTTTTCATGTATATTTTCCTTATATTCCTTGTCCTACAACTGAACCAGTGGGACAGGGTCATCTACTATATGAGCAATGAAGGTGGGAAAACCCAGAAATATTAGTAGCAGAAAAAATTAATATGCAAACCACCCAGATATTGCTGCCTCTTGGTTGAAACACCTCAAATTAATTTGATTTTGTTTGATTAATTAGATTCTAAAATGTAGATATCTACCAAAACACTGCTAGTGGTACATCATGAATACTGTAGAACAAATACACAATTTAAGGTGATGGACACCATCAATCCCAAATCTACTTTTAGCAGATAACAGTTTTACTATAAATACTTACACTTTATATACTTATGTCATGCAATTTGTAAAATGTAAATATTCTAGTACTTAAGTATGATTTGTATATGGGAAATAACTTAATGATATCTATAATGCTTAAGCAATATGAAATTAATATTTTATATGCTTATTATATTTCTTTTATACACTATAGAACTATATTAGCTACCTTAGTGATGTAGGTAGGATTCATATCACCAAATGCAGAGAGTGCACACGGTCACCTGACACTCCTTTACACTCACTGCTGAGAAATAGTTACTGTCAGAGTACAGCTATTTTTATCACAAGTACATACGAGAAATGTCAGTGAATTTCTTCCTAAAATGTCTTGTTTCTCTCCATTCACCATAAAATGAACAAGATAAGCAGTTCAGGTTGCTCACATTGTGTACATGGGAAGTTAGAACAGGATATTAGCAAGACTGAGTAGACAGTTACTGGTGCTCTTTAAAGCAAGCAGGTTTACACTATGTGAAATAGCTTCTAATCCCCTGAAAAGATGTTTAAGTTAATACATGATATTGTTTCTAAAATATTACGTAAAAGTTAAACTAAAAATTTTAGTAACTGACATTTCTGCAGCAGATTTTGTACTACGCCATGTCTATTAGGAAAACAGCGGTAAAGTCACAGTTAGAGCACTAGGAAGCCCAGCAGTAGGTCAGGTCAAGGCACCAGAACAGATGACACCTCAGCTCACTTCACTGCTGGGCTTCATATAAATCAATTCCTCAAACCGCTGTTTGTCAAGCTGCTGGACAAATCCTTTTGAAGTCAGAAGTATAACGGAGATATTCTCTATCAACGCAGATTTTCTTTCCGTTTCCATGATGCAAATTCTTTGAACTCACAAAAGTGATATTTTCCATCTGTATTTTAGGTGCCTCAATTTTGTATATTTGAACTTGAAAATACACTTAGCTTACTATACTTTAACACATTTTGGCCATGTGCAAAATAAAAGAACTTCAATAACATCAAATCTGTTATATTGAGTGGAAAGCATTTTTATCTCTCAACTTGCCATGTGTATGCTTTGTGTATTTGCATGTTTTCTACTTCATGAACATCTCATCACCATCAGGTTTACAGTACAGTACATGCTGTACCAAATTCTGATCCCAAGATCCAGACTGGAAAGTTGGATTAAGAGTTAGAAAACCCTTCAGAGTTATGAGAAAAAGGAATTTTTAACACCTGCTTCATCAAGTTTACCGCTAAAAGGGTCTCTACACTATTATTTATCTCTTTTCAAAGAGGATTTTCTACTACTGGCTGGCATTTTTTTTAATACTTGGCGTGCTGTATAATTTTAGATTTTCTAGCTATGGAAAAGACAGCTTGTCTAACTGTTTAGACAAGCACTTTTCCTTATGCACAGTATTACACCATATATGTAGTGAATCACACTGCCAGCACAAAACTGCTTATCATAACACTGATAAGGTCAGATAAACTTTATCAGAAAGTTTGGTCGAAGTCATGATCAAACTTCTTAGTGTGTAGGTGTAGCTCATCATAAGATACTCCACTCCACCTCTCCATATACAGACAGTGAAAACTCACATGGAAGTCTTACTTTCTGCCAGTTTGCCAAATTCAGAACTCAGAAAGAAGGAAAGTTCACATGTGGTCAGTTAAATGTTATCTCCTATATGTGCTTGAGCTTGTCCTCTGATGTCATTGATGCAAAAGAGTTGCTACCCTGACCTTAAAGCACATATTAAAACCAGACAAATGTTATACAATCTTTTGATCAAGTTTGTAACACGTTCCCAGGTATTTAGACAAACCAAGAGTCAGTTTCTGACCGGTCTGCTGTAATACCATGTGTTCATGTCGGTTTCAGACTCTGGGTTTGGGCAACTACCTTTCTTTAGATATCAACAATATAAGCAGAGTGCAAATATAAATAGAGAACAAAAATAAGAAATGAGGGCTTTATTGTAGGAAAAACAGCACTTGAATTTTTTTGCAGGATTTAGGTAATTTAAAATTTTCATTACTAAAACTACTACAAAATAGACATTTTCAACAAGAAGGCAATAATGCAGGCTACCAAGAAATGTGTAACTCCAGAATCCTAGAACTGAACACTGGGTTCCTGCTCAGGGACAGACATTTTGCTGTAGTGTTCCACAAGCATTTTGATCATAGCTTCCCTGCATGGTTTTACATGTAGGAATCTTTATACATCTTAATGACTGTTTGGCAATTTAGTCCTAGAAAAGTAAAAGTTCATTTCCTGATCTTCATTCTCTTCATGCCCTGTTAGAAATATTCTTTTCTATGTTTTGTTATCATGAACGAGATATATTGGTAGCTCTTAAATAATGCCTGATCATCAACAGCAAATTACTTTGCAAATACAGTAATTCTACATATTTGAAAGCATTTTGAATATTATTTCTGAATTTTTTGATTTTTATCTCCAAAATGCTCACCACTTTCATCTGTGACAGGAACGGCACTACCCCATCAGCACAGTGAATCCAATTTTGTCTCTTCAAATTTCTTTACTGAATAAAGCTGTAACTTTCATTGCTTTCATTATACTCAAAGAAGATCTTTAAAGTATTTTTTAAGGCCTTGTCACTTCTTTGTACATTAAATGAATCTACAGACTAATAGTTATTTGTAAGAGTCCAACAGCAAATGTACAACCTCTAAATGCAGATAAATGTTTCCTAAGTAAAACCAACCCAGTATCTTTGTCCCTTTTCTCCTCCTCATTTGCAGTACTTTTTTATATATCTGCTATACTACAGGTTCCCAAAGAAAGAACTTGCATTTTTGTTTAACTTGCTTCAAGATTTTGCCTTGAGAAATATATATTTATTGTATTAACACCAGCCTATTTTTCATATATATAGCCACAAATGGGGAATCAAGAACCCAAAAGACAAAAAGCATCTACAATGCATATATATTTTAGAATTCAGTGCCAAGAAACATTTTAAGTAATCTTTGTGATCCTCACACAACTCTGACCCCTCATTAAGTTGTACGTGTATGTATCAGTTACATTCAAATGTATTATTAAATCATAATTAGTATATACAGTTCAAAATCATTGTTCAGTCTAAATAATTTAAGTAATCTCTGTTTTTATTTCAAAAAGACTAATATGGAAAAAAAGAGTTTTCTTGATAACAAAGCAGTCCATTTTATTCAAATGGATGTATTTAACCAATAAAGTATTGTCCTCACACCAAGGAAGGTAAAATAAATGGTGTGTGAATAGAATAATTTCTGTGGAAAAAAAAATACAAAAAATACATAGGCTGTTTGATTTCAAACAGCAAATGCATCTCAGATTAAATAAATAATTAAAAAAGAAAACAGGCATTTTTCAACAAATGTAAAGCTACTATATGAGTACTTTTTCATCTATACACAGAACCTTGTAACAGACGAAAAATAATCTCAATATTGAGAAAATCCATGAAATAGCAAACACCAGCTATTTCCAATCATGTTTCAATTTCTCACAAAGATTAGTATTGTATGGAAATTATAAGAAAAGTAGAGTTTTGACCAGGAATTTTTACTCACAAAATGTAACATCTTATTTGCATGAATTATTATTAAAAATCCCACATCTGTAGTAGCACTAAATATTTAAAAAAGTAAATGCTGCCTTTATGCTCAGAGAAATTATGGGCAGGGGGACATTTCACGGAAGGAATATGTTTCAAAATTATACAATTGCCAGTGAGAATTTTAAACACTATTTTCTATTTCATTTAAAATACAAATACTCTGTGTCTTCTTACAGAAGAGCAATTTCCCACCATTATTTCTGATATGAAATTTTTTTAAAAGTATTTAAAGCCCATAGAAAATCACATATCTATCAATAAATAGGATTATTTCAGTGCTGATAATTATATAGTATACTGCAATGAAAATAAGAATTCCATCAGTCCATCTCTAAGGAACGTCCTGTAGTCTTGCACTTTCTACACAAAAACAGGTACAACTGTATTTGTTCATTTTGTGTGGCCAGTGCCCACACCGGTCAATGCCTGACATTGCTTCCTATCAGACTAGATAACCTGTATCTTTTCTGATTACAGTCAGGTTTCTGATGTACATTCTTGAAAATTCTTCAAAAATCCTTACTAGAAAACCCAAACACACTTCCTCAACAGACTCTCAGTCTGTGGATTCATTTAAAAATTAAAATTTTGAAGTTGCTATATAAAACCTAAGACTCTTGTTTAAGTAACTGCATTGACCTCTCATTTGTCTCTAAATAAGTCTATATTCTTAACCTGGTAAGACTCTGCAAATATAGACTTTGAATAGTCTGTGAAAACAACTTTAACATGTTTCTGGTATCAAGTTTTATTCCTTCTTAGTATTTTTTCATTAAAATAATTCTGCTAAACAGTAATATAATATGTTTTTGACCAGGTTCGTCTACTGCAAATAGAACTGGGTACTAAATTAAAAAAGAGATTAAATCCAAATTTGACAGAATAAAATTTAAAGAAAGCATTACAACATTATTATATAGGTAAAAAGCAAAAATAAAATTCATTTTAAAATACAGTACTTGTAAATTACACCACACTTAGTATTAAAACTTTAACTCCCTGATTTTTTAAAAAGATATTTGGCTGATTTAGCAAAACATAGCAAAAAAATGTAAAGCCAAGCCAAGAGACCAACTAGCAGATTCAGTGAAACTTAAATGTACTCCTGCAAGTGACTTCAGAGCTTTGCAGCCTAAGACAAATATTTCTAGTAATTTTCTCATGAAACCCATTCAATGCATTGGAGAAATGTGGCAGTGGCTCAAAAGTTCACTTACTGCACCAAGCACTTTGCAAATATTTAATGTTAAAGGCAGAACATTAGCATATGCTTAAAGTAGAAAGAGCACAGTGAAACAAAAAATCTAATTATATTATTTTGCTAAGATTTTACTTTTCCAAAATTCCCCTTTTCATTTGGAGAGAGATAAACTCTATAAAGCGGAAAAAACTCTGTATCACAACAAGAAAATACAGGATGAAGGTTTTTTATTTTAAGGAATCCTATCCATTAGAACAATGGTTTTGTTAAATACATGGAACAGAAATTTGAATATCCTAGTTCTGGCAGGATCAGATAAAAATCAAAATAGGAGACAAAGGCTAAAAAGTAGAAGGATTTGTTTTACTGCTTTATCTGTTGAAACATATAAAATAGTCTGCTCTTGTATTCGCATTCAAAATCTCAGTGGACAAGGCTTACAATATAATCCAAAATGAAAATACAAACATAGGTATTGTTTCTGTTTCATTAAAGTTGCAGCCTGACTTTGCAATTTAACAACTGTTTGGAACAAGCCAAACGCATTTATTGTTATTATGACTTGAAATGGTTCAGTGAAATTTTAAATATGTCCATAACTTCCAGGAAGCCAAAACTCTGCAACTTGTAAGCAAGAAAAATGTCATGACTTCAGAAAGAGAACAAAGCCAAAATAAATTCTTATCTGCCTATCATTAGTTCATAACCACAATATTTTCCTCTGAACCCCATTTATACTTTTTAAAACAAGTTGTATAATGCACAAAATTTTTAGTTAACTCTGCCTACCTGGAAAGATTAACTGATAAACAGTAAATAATAAATAGCAAAAAAGTAAAGTAAAACAAATAATACTAGAAAAATCAATTAAGGAAGAACTTTGTCAATATCCACTGTAATATTTAAACAGAGTTGATAAAATAAAAAAATAATTTACTACAGTGATGACACTTATAGAAATGAGCAATAAATAAACAGTATGCCCTAGGGTCTAGAAGACATATTTCAGATAATTAGGAACAATGGCATCTTATAGTACCTTCCATTGCCCTTTTAAAGAAGACTTTACAACTTCCACAGGTAAGTACTCCATAGTGGCAACCTGAAGCCTCATCACCGCAGATGAGACAAATCTTCTGGGGTAGTGATTCGAAACTGAACTGAGAACTTTGGCTGGTTTCCGTATCTGGCCTTGAGAAGAAAAAGAATTAAAAGAAATGAAAGATCTAGCTTTGCATAGTTAACTACTTACCTGTATTAAGGAGTTTTATATTAAAAACTTCATTTTAAAATTTGTAATCAAGATACAGAGAGACACGAAAAAACTCAAGTATTATTGCCTTTCTGCTTAATAGTTTGTCTCTACTATGATAATACAGGAAAGCATTGCAAAAAAAAGCTTAAAGCTATACTATAAACCATTTGGCAAAAAAGATACCATCTAGACACTGCTAAAATGTTCGTCCTCCTCAGATCAACAACTCTTGTGAGTGGAGTCATAGTGATGATTTTTTTTTTCCTGTACAGAGACAGAATCACATAGATGTCAATTGAATTTCAAAGGCCTCTTTCATATGGGAAACATGAAATTTCATTTCAACTAAAAAAATCTTCAATAATCTGTTTTGCAGCCCCCATTCAGCTTCAGCATTCTCATCAGTAACTAAGTCTGATGGGGATATCAAGGATATTTCCAATTTGTCTCCAAGAAAAGGCAGACTAATCTAGATAACCACTGCATTTACTAAAAGAAAGTATTTCCATTGAAACTGTAACATTGCATGCACCTTTTGTTGCATCTTGTTGCGAGATAATGCATATCTCGGCATGAGAGTAGTCCATTTCATTCTAGCAAATCTATATTCAAGTGTTTCAGTTTCCTTTTTCGTGTGAAAACAATTGCTTTTTGTGGTCTGGTTTGGGGTATTTTTTTGTTTGTTTGGGGTTTTTTGTTTGTTTGTTTGTTTCAAATCGGGAACATTATTTTGGAAAACATTTAGGTATCGATGAATACGGTATCGCTGAAAGTGAGGGCAAGCTGGAAAACCTGCACGCTGTCCCAGGGGCCGGGCACCGGCTCGGACATCGGGCGGCCCTGAAGTCCCGCTACGATAACAAACCAACAGCCCTGGGGCGTCGTCGTGCCCAAAGCTGCGATGTGCCAGCTGCGGAGCCGGGACACCGCGGCGTGCTCAGGCAGCGCAGGGAATGCGGACGGGGCTGCGGGCACTACCTAAAAGCCCAAAGAGGCCTTCGCCTAGAGAAACTTCGCCCGTCCTTTCCTCACCATCCCATTAATATCCCCCCGAGGCGCCCACCGCGCGGCACGCCCGCCTCTCCGAGGAAGGAGAAGGAGGAGGCGGCACGGAGTGCTCCCGCCGCGCAGCGCGACCCCTCGGTCCCGTCCCTCAGCGAGCGCTCCGCCGCCCCCACCTTACCGCGCGTAGCCGACGTAGGGCGGACAGAGCTGGGGCAGGCCCTCCTTGAACACGGCGGCCGGGAAGCCCAGCGGCTGGTGCCCGTTCAGCCCCAGGGCCGGGTAGACCGCCGGCGGCGCGGCCGAGGTGGAGGGCAGGCTGTCGGGCGGCGCCGCCGGCCCGTAGGCGCTGGCCAGCAGGGTGGGCTCCGCCTTGTAGAGGACGCACTCCAACGAGGTCTCCTGCCCGGCCCGCGGAGCCTGCGGGTAGTCGTGGCAGCCCGCCGCGGGGGTGGCCCTGCTGCCCGGGTAGCGGGCGGCGAGGCCGAGACCCTCCTCCTTGATCTTCATTACGGGTTGGATGTCGCCGTAGGCGAAGGGNGCGGCCAGAGCGCGGCGGGCCGCGGCGGGGGCTGCGAGGGGCCCGGCGCCCCCGGGGTGGCTTCGGCCGCCTTCTGCGAGGGGCTGCTGCTCATCGGGTCGTCGGGCGCCTCCTCCGCCTCGAAGAAGGACCAGGGCGCCGCGGCCGCGGTGGAGCTGGCATGAGCCGCGGGCGCCAGGAAGGTGTCCAGGACGGTGTCCAGGGAGTCCTTCACCGAGAGGGAGCTGCTCCCTGGCTGGTAGCAGAGGAAGTCCCGGCCGTCCTCCCGCCTCAGATGCTGCTGCTGCGGCTCTTCCTCCTCCTCCTCGCCTTCCTTCTCCTCTTCCTCTTCCTCTTCGTCTTCCTCCTCGTCGCTGCTCTTGGGGTACAGTAGCCCGTCTAGGGAGATGTCCAGGGACTGCGCTTCCTCGCGGAAGGGATCTCGGCCGGGCTGACCCTGCAGCAGGACCGCCCTGTCTGTGGCAGGCGGAGGCGCTCTAGGCTCCTTGGCTTTCACCTCGGTCATGCTGGCCCGGGGGCAGCGACGGACGCCGGCGAGTCTCCGGCAGCGACAGAGCGCGGGCAGCCGGGCAGCGACGGGGTGCGAGCAGCCGGACGGCTCTTTACATCCTGGACGTGCCCGCTGCGGGGGTGGCTTGGGTCCTGCTCACATCGTGCTGCTCTCGAGGGGACGGCTCTGCCCCGGCCCCCGCCGCCGGGACGGGGG
>VWZV01001529.1:79424-245748 GCA_013397155.1 Irena cyanogastra | reverse complement strand
GGCGGGGGGCGAGCAGCGCGGCACCGCGCCGCCCTCGTACTCCGCCCCGTCCAGCAGCTGCCGCGTGCGCGAGGCCAGGAAGGCCGAGTTGAGCGGCAGCAGCGGCACGTGCAGGTATTCCTGCCCCGGGTCCCCCGCCCGGGACGCGCCGTGCGGCGCCCCGACACCGGGGGCATCGCCCTTGGGCGCCGCGGCGGTACCCTCCGCGCCGGCCCCCGGCCCCGCCGGCCGAGGCTTAGCGGCGGGGACCAGGGCGTCGCCCGGCGGCCAGAGCGCGGCGGGCCGCGGCGGGGGCTGCGAGGGGCCCGGCGCCCCCGGGGTGGCTTCGGCCGCCTTCTGCGAGGGGCTGCTGCTCATCGGGTCGTCGGGCGCCTCCTCCGCCTCGAAGAAGGACCAGGGCGCCGCGGCCGCGGTGGAGCTGGCATGAGCCGCGGGCGCCAGGAAGGTGTCCAGGACGGTGTCCAGGGAGTCCTTCACCGAGAGGGAGCTGCTCCCTGGCTGGTAGCAGAGGAAGTCCCGGCCGTCCTCCCGCCTCAGATGCTGCTGCTGCGGCTCTTCCTCCTCCTCCTCGCCTTCCTTCTCCTCTTCCTCTTCCTCTTCGTCTTCCTCCTCGTCGCTGCTCTTGGGGTACAGTAGCCCGTCTAGGGAGATGTCCAGGGACTGCGCTTCCTCGCGGAAGGGATCTCGGCCGGGCTGACCCTGCAGCAGGACCGCCCTGTCTGTGGCAGGCGGAGGCGCTCTAGGCTCCTTGGCTTTCACCTCGGTCATGCTGGCCCGGGGGCAGCGACGGACGCCGGCGAGTCTCCGGCAGCGACAGAGCGCGGGCAGCCGGGCAGCGACGGGGTGCGAGCAGCCGGACGGCTCTTTACATCCTGGACGTGCCCGCTGCGGGGGTGGCTTGGGTCCTGCTCACATCGTGCTGCTCTCGAGGGGACGGCTCTGCCCCGGCCCCCGCCGCCGGGACGGGGGTGACTCGGAGCCGGGGACGGTGCAGCCTGGAGGGGGAAACGATGAGAGCGTGCACGGGCGTGCAGGAAAGGAGGGTGCCTGCCAGGCTCCGGCGGCGGCGGCGGACAGGCTGTCTCCGCGCTCCGCTCGTCCCCCGACTGTTTCCCACCGCCCGGGCGGGCTGGCCGCGGGCTCCACGCCCCCTCGGGCTCGTCCCTCCCTTCCTGCCCCTCCTCGCCTCCAGCCCCGGCCCTTACCGAGGGTCTGCGCTGCGGGGCGCGGGCTCCCGCCTCCCGGTCCCACTGCTCCGCGCTCTCTCTGGGAACCGCTGCTCCTCCAGCGGCACTTCATCGGCTCCTCCTCCGCTCCGCCTGTCCCCCTCCCATCGCTTGCCGTGCCCGCGTCCCTTTCCCATCGCATCCGGCGCGCTGTGCCTTAGGTCAGCGCTTTTTGTCTTCTCCTGATCATCTCCCTGTCTCTCATCCCTTTCCCCCACCTCTTGTGCCGCTGTTCAGTCCTCTTGCTTCACCATCCCGAGAAGTGCTGCTCTGCACTGAGCAGAGGGCACAAGCCTCTGGTTAGGTCGCTGCTTTGGAGAGCAGAGGGAAAGACAAGCTTTACTTATTTGCAGTGACGGCCCTTTTTTTCTGTTTTTCACTCCCCTTCAGACGTTCATTGTAGTTTTTCGTGATTAAGCTCTGTTCCAAAACCTCTCCTGATACAAGATCCATTTTCCAGTGGCAAGGAAACCAAGGCATTGTGAAGTTCTTTACGTGACATTACAGGACGTCAAAGCATCCCTTACACCAAGAAGCACAACGTCTTTTCTGCAGAAGTTTTGGAAAGTGGGGCATTGATTGCGTCTTAATTTTAATTACTTTGTCAGGGAAATGAGAAGACATTTAAAAAGGACTGACTGGCCAGCCTGTATATAGCAGGTTGCAATTCAGCCCAGGTTAGTTCTGACTAAGAAGCTGTCACCAGCTAATTGCTGGCATTTTGTGTAAAATGCTGGCTTTGTGTCAGAACCCACTCAGCTCAATGAGATAGCTACTAACGTGAGGAAAAAACCCAAAAAATCAGTGCACCCTTTAGTATACTTTTCATTATATAGAAATCTCAGGAAAGAAACTTGAGTTGAAAGATACAGAGAATAAATTGGTGTAGGAGTAGTCCTCCTGGCTTTAAGTCTACTAGACTTAAAGTCTACTTTAAGTAGAATCAGTGTATTATTGATAAATAGAGTGTGCTGTTAAATGCTTGGTTATGCCCTGTAGGTGTAACACGCTTTTCTGAAAGGAAATAGCTTTCTTTCAAAAAAAAAACTGTGATCACCACAAAATAGTTGCTTTTGTTGTTTTACTTTCCAAACATCTTCAGACTGAAAAGGACAGCTTCTTGGGGAGAGAAATATAACTGTTGGAAATTATTTTAGTTTTATTAAATCATATAAGGCAAGTTTATAGAAGCAGTGGCTTCACATAAACCTTATTCAATGCGGTGTGTACTTTCTCCATTATTCTTGTCAAAATACTACTGGCTTATAGACTGCTTTGGGACTCTGCTTTTTTATTCCTTTAAGAGTAAATCAAAGAAATTTTTTTTTTTATTCAAAAGAATTTTGGCAATAAGATAATAAGTAGCATTTTAAAATTCAGATGTTATTGTGGGCACCTCTATACACATTTAGGAGGTTCAGCAGAATGATGCACTTTCAAGTACACTTGTTAAGTATAGGAATATTTCTTGAGCAGCAGTGTTTCACTCTGTTGATATTGCATGGGAAAGAACTGTTTGGCCAGCAAGTAACAGGAATTGAAGATGGTTTCACAAAACCTATCAGTGGAACCAGTGTTAAAAGAATTGTTTAAGAGATGCTATCCAGTTCTGTAATGACATGACATTAAAATAGTTTGACGTCCTTCAATGACTAATGAGTTTCTGTTTTACCTGCTACAACATTTCTGTCTTCTCCCAAACCTGCCTTTTCTCAGAGAGAGAAGTTCATCTCCAGTACTGTTCATCTCCCTGCTCGTTTTGGTTTTCCTCTGATGTTGCGTGTTTAGTCAGCTGGTTGTCATACCTTTTTATTGCCACTGCCTTGCTTTCTCATTTCCACTTCCCCATATGCACACAGCATTCGTGGCCTGCATTTTTACAAAAATGTGCTCCAAAGACGTGTTTCCTTACAGTGACATCCCCCCCTTCCTACTGCTTCTGGGCTAGGAGAGGTAAAGAGCCACAGACGGACTGAATAGAGGGTCCTGAAAGGAAAGCAGCACTGAGCAAGTTTCCACTCACTGCTGCTCATGACTTGTCCATTAAAATTCTACGCTAACAAGGCCATGAGACTATAAACACCTACATATTTACCAGAAATATAAATATTTACTAGTTACATTTTTTTCTAAATGTTAGCAGTTAAATATTGTCCAGGTTTTCTGCTGTGCTTCCTAATTTCATTTTTATGACCTGACAAATGTACTTAAATCTTTAATGGTAACAGTAATTGTGCTGAGTTGTCATTGCTTAAGGAAATAGTTGGGGTTCTTTACCCTTAAAAAATTTATTGGACCTAAGTGAGTGGACTTTATATTGGCTTCACACGATTTCTATGAACTCTCACTGGAAACTTTTGCTATTTTCTTTTCATTATTCTATCCATAACCCTTGTGCCCCATCCTGGAAGTGTTCAAGGTCAATAGTGGGGCATTGAGCAATGCAATCTAGTGAAAGGTGTCCCTGCCCCTGAGAGGGGATTTGGAATTAGGTGGTCTTTAAGGTCCCTTCCAACCCAAGATGTTCTGTGATTCATTTGTTTCTTTTGCTCTTAGATTTTTTCACATCATTTGGAAGCTTTCTCTGATATTGCTATAGTACCACAAGTTTTTCAATAAAAACAAGTTTTTCAATTTCAAAGTATGCCCTATTAATTTTTTTTTGCACTCTACTGTTGTCATTTCTTAATTTTCATTTATTCACTTTGTTGTTATGTCAATCAACATTAAAGAAAACCAGTTTTTGTATGGTGTATCTACAGCTAGTTTTCACTTGCAAGCCATTAAAATTGAAACTAATGTTTTCAATTCAGACCTAAAAATGACATTTTTTATATTCAGTAATATTTTACTGAATATAAAATTTTCAAAGAGCAAACTGTATGAAAGTACTTATGAACAGACCTATTCTGAACTCAAAAGTAAAACATTGGAGTGTTTGATTGATACTCTTGCATTTTTAAAAATCCTATCAGAATGTGAAAATATATCTGAGAACTTGAATAAGTTGTGTCTTTTTTCTTGCTCTTTTCAAGAACTGAATGAATAAAAGCTGCACTGAACAAAATTTCTCATCTATCTTGCTTTTCAGCACAATTCTTGTATAAAATGTCAACAAGAATAGCAATAGAATTGTACTGAGAACTCCCACTGTAATGCTCTTGATTTGTACTTATTTTTTAAGTAGTTCTTGAGCATTTGTTTGACTGTTCAACCATTCAACTGTACTCTTTTAAACAGTAAAATTTTTTTATAGACCCTTTGAAATATTTCTAATGGTTTTGGCTTAAATGAAAAAGACAGTGTTGTGTGAGAAACAAGACAAGTACACAGCCTCCTCAAACAATACAAGTATCAAAATCACAGACTTTTCCTATGATGACTTTTTCTTTAAAAAATCTTGAAGTATGGGCTGAAGGTCAAAAAGATCTAAGTTCCTTTTCTCACGCTAAAGTGTTCCATTTGTATGTCAAGACTGCTCCATATAAAGTGAGCTAGTGTTTAAATCTGGAAAATGACTGATTGATTACACTGAATTAGTGTCCTAGTCCATACAGACATTCCTTACAACATTGTTCCGCACAGCCTGTTGGAGAACAGAACTTAGAAGGTAAAAATATTGTTTCCTTTTTTTCATTTAATCAGTGGCTCACAATATTGTACCATCATTGTTCAGGATATAGTACAGCCAAAAATGTGATTCACTTCTTATAAACAGAGAGGACGAGAGACTGCTTCAAACAGCTTATGAGCTCATGGTCATAACTAAAAAGCAGCTTGCATAAGGAGAGACTTAGAGGTTTTTGCTTCTATCACAGAAGTAACATTTTTATTTAAAAAAATATACGTCTGTAACTGCATGAAAAGCCCCACATTTCAGCATGTAGTGTAGATGATAAAAACATAGCACTGTCATGCAAATAACAGCACATTCTTGTTATGTTACAATTTTTTGAGACATGTCTTTCCATGGTTTCATCCCTATTCTGTAAAAATTTAGACCCCCAGTTAGCAGGCTGAATTTCACTCACGTTAGGGTGCCAGCAGACATTAAATATGCACTTCTCAGAGATCATTATTTTGGAGTAGCAGCTAAGTCATGGAAGCACTCAGCATCGGGAATATGATTTGATAGTAACTGTTCACATCTGAACCTGGTGATTAGGCTTCCATAGTGAGGTAAAAGTCATAGATGTCTGTAGGTACCATTTTTCTGGAGCTCTTCAGACACTTTGTGTCTTATTAAAGACATAAAGGACTTCTTTGATCTGAAGCACTCAAAAGAGCCATGATTTTTTCGCAGTGCAGTGTCGATGCCTAAATGAAGAGCTATGAATAGAGTCCTAAATCCTTAAAATGTAGTATCAATGTGCTCTGCTGCATCTTTTAAAATCATAGTTTCAGAAACTGCACTGGAAGCATGCTTTCATTTCCTCTGAGCAAGGGCATGCCACACTGTAATTAATCTCTGTGGTCTCTTATCAGGTGTTTTGTTAGCTTTAGCCAAACCATCAGATTTACTAAAAGCTATCAAAACTATTCAACTATATCAAAACTATTGGTTTACTAAATGCAAGGGTGTATTGAGACATATTGTAACTGCAAAAGGGATTGGCAAACAGCAAGGTATGTGGCAAAGAAGGTAAGCAATAGGGCTATAAGAGGAGGTGAGGAAAAGGAAGCTAATCAAGGTGCATGTTACATAATTTTTTGCTCTCAGGTGCTAAAGTTCTCACAGGGATAATAGAAATATGGGAGATGCAGTGGACTGTGAGACATTTTTATCTTTATAAATTGTCTAAAGGGAGGGAACAGACAGATATTGAGTTACGGTAATGAAAGTGGTGGCTGTTTCTGCTACAGGAGTCGTATATTTTATTTATTGTTGTTTGTCTGTTTATGTTTTGGCTAACACTCATTATGATGCAGAATATAATAAACTAGTAGATAAGCAAATAAGCAGGAACATGAGGAGTGAAAAAAAAAGAGAAAAAGAAGCTTTCTGCTTTTATGCCCCACAAAGAATGTCGTTGTTTGCTGGGTGACATCCTCAAAAACTTTCTCAAATATTTTGTCAATGAATGCATCACCTTGAGGTGTCAAAGGGCACATGCTATGCTTCCTTCAAGGTCTAGCTGGACAACTTTTACCCAAATCCACTATCATCCTTTTGTTCCAGTCTACCCTCGGGAAAAAGAAATAAAGGTTGCTTTATATAAAATATGATATTCAATTATCTGTATATATGAAATACATATTTTATATAAATATGTTAAGTAGCTGTATAAAGATGATTGAACCCAGTGCTGCTGGGTGGGACAAGATGACATTATGCTACTCCCAACAGTATAATATTCGTGATGTTGCAGCAAGTCTTGTTTGCTGGCTGGAGAGTAGGAAGTTGCAACTGGTGATATTAAACAGCTGTTAGGATCTCTGAAATTCAGAAAGAAGTAGGCAGTAGATCTTCAGAAGTATTAAAACTAATATCCTGGTTGAATTGTGCGTCCTAAGTGATCATAGAAAGAAGGTAACAATTGGGTAGGGCCTTAGGAAATACACAAGTGAGTTTGGTGATCCAAATTTATGTGAAAATGCTTTTTAACACAGAGATAAAAGAGGGCTGAAATAACTATGGCACTTTCTTAAGAGTTCAAAAGCTGAATGAAATGGAAGCAATCTTGAAGTTGAGTCACTGTAAGTGGAAATATGAATCATTTTCTTTTACTTTGGTGCAGCCTTTGCTGCCAAATTTAATTTCATAGGAGACATCCTTCCTATGTAAATTCAAGATATCTTATCAAGGATTAATTTTCCATCTAATTATTATATTCCCAAGCTTTTCTTCCTGTTTCTATTTACAGTCTAATTGTCCACCAGAAACTTGGTTCTCCCATGAAATTTGAAAGCTGACTCTTCAGCCTTGAAATATTCACAACCTGCTCTGAATTATCAGTTTTTCATAACCACTTGTTAAAGGCAAAGTGTGGCAACATAATATTTTTCCATAATTTGCAGAGAACAAAGGAAAAATGCAGGGTCCTGCACCTGGGAAGGAATAACCCCATGCACCAGCACAGGCTGGGGCTGACCTGCTGGAAAGCAGCTCTGCAGAGAAGGACCTGGGAGTCCTTGGGCTATCCCTGAGCCAGCAGTGTCCTCATGGTCAAGAAGGCCAGTGGGATCCTGGGCTGCATCAGGGAGAGCGGTGCCAGCAGGTCAGGGGAGATGATCCTGTCCCTCTGCTCAGCCCCAGTGAGGCACATCTGGAGTGCTGTCTGGGATCCTCAGGACAAGACAGACCTGGAGCTCCTGGGGCAGGTCTAGCAGACAGTGAAAAAAATGATGAGGGGTCCAGAGCATCTCCCTTACAAGGACAGGCTGAGAGAACTGGGCCTGCTCAGCCTCAAGAAGAGACACTTGAGAAGAGACCTCACCAATGCATACAAGTATCCAAAGGGAAGATGCCAAGAGGATGGACCAGGCTCTTTTCAGTGGTACCAAGCAATAGGATAAGAGGCAACAGGCAAAAACTGATGCACAGAAGTTCCACCCGAACAAGGGGAGGAACTTCTGTACTCTGCAGGTGACTGAGCCCTAGAAGAGTTTGACCAGAGAGATAGTAGAGTCTCCCTCTCTGGAGGTAATCAATAATCATCTGGACACAATCCTGTGCCACATGCTTAAGGATGACCCTGCTTGAGCAAGGAGGTTGGACTAGATGACCCACTGTCAACTTGACTCATTCTGTTATTCTGTGAAAAATGTAACTGTGTGGTGAAGAATGGATACAATGTATGAGGATTATCTGTGAAAGTGTCCATGTGTTTGGAAATTCTGGATAGAAATGCTAAAATGCAAAGGAAGGTGGCATGTGGTATTAAAATTATGCAAAGACTGAGGCAGAAGTCCTTCACCTTTTGAAAGGTTCAGTTCTATCCAGAAGCTGTGTAACAGTCAAATCTACTCGAAGTGTTGCCAATGGTTTGTGAATCAGCCAGGCATTAAAGAACTGGAATATTAGACTCTGAATTTTGCATCAGATACTTGAATGCCATCAATCAGCACAGCTAAATGAGATCCAGTGAAGCAACTAGCCTAAAAACTGTAAAGGGACTGAAATTCTTTAATTCTCCCTGTTCAAAAGTTCCCTTAAAGTGTGTTACTGGAGGGTAATAAATGCCAGGTCATTGTTTCCTAGGAAGCCTAGAGGACTGTCACGTTTTTTGGGTCTGGTTACTTGTCTAAAGAGTAAACTACTGTCAAAATGTCAGACAAAACCAATACTTCCCATCTGGATGACTGAAAAGGGATAACTTTTTCTAAATTCTTGGGAAAGGAAGCATGACTGAATCGAAAGCAGAAAAGTATTGTCAATAAACCCACAACTGGAGATTTGTCATGCAATCATTGTACTTAAAGCTCATCAGATTTTAATTTGTTACTCATTATTGAATAAAAAGAGCTAGATTTAAGCCACAAGCCTGCTAGGCCCTGATTTGGATGTGGAATGTTAAACAGCAGAAGGTAGAAGGAAGATACACCCTTACAGGTTCATGATGCTCCATTTCTTAAATGAATCCGAGAAAATTAAGTTTCATCACTGAAATTACTACATGCCATTTATAAATCAAATCAATAGTGAAACTTGTCTGGAATATGAAAAATGTCGCCACTTTAATTATATGGGATATTGTATAAGGTGTGAAGGCTGTCTAAACTAAATTGGAATAAATCCTGGGGTGATTTGCCACAGAGCAAAACCTTCAAGTTACACAATCTATTTTTATGTTCACCTGAAATGACAATTTGCAGATGAGTCTTTTAACTAGACATAGAAAGACATAGAGACATAGTTCCCTGTGCTTTATGCTAGCTGCAAAGAAGCAAATTTATTCATGTCAGTGAAAGGCACAGACTTTCTTGTGCTGATTTTGACAAGCTCTGGCTAAAATGTTCCTTTGTCGGATAATCTTGTTACTCCTGTCATTACTGGTAATTGCTGGCGCTGTGTTGATCCTTAGAGACGTCCGTCACTGATCAGAGGTCCCAGTCCTATGTTAAGTATTTAACAGAAAAAAGGGTGTCTTTAAAACTGCCCACAGAAAATGATATTAGGTTAAAGTTGTCTAAACAAAAGACAAATGTTAAGACCATAGTGCAGTTCGTTCTAGAAACAGAGATACATGTCAAGGAGATGTTCACTTAATACAACCCTAGAGGAAGACAGAGGCCTGCTACAGCTGTTAACCACCCTCCTCTAAAATTAATCTCAAAATAAACTACCTTAGAAATTCTGGCCATAAAACCTCTTTGGGTCATTGTAGGGTGTGATTTTCTCTTGACTTCTGCTATCCTTAGGCTAAAATATGATAGCTACATTTTCACTTTGGAGGGCCAGTGCACACACTAGGAAATATAAAACTAAAAGAATTGCGTACTGTGCTGCCAAGTGTGGGGCTTCTTGCCATGAAATTAAAAAGAAATACTATCACTGCTCATGGAAAAGTAGATCAGTGAGGCAGGAACAAGGTTGCCAGAGTGGTGGCAGCTGGTGGCAGGATGGATAAAGGAGGCAATGTATAGGAAGGAGAAGACCTGGTGGTAACACCAACGCCATGGTTACATTTTGGGTACTTGTGGGAGTTTCTGCTGCAGAGACAGAAGCCTGTCTGGATTTGTTTTATCATAATCTGTTCATCCTATTCTTTTGCATTACTTATTCCCAACAAATCTTATGTTAAACCAGAATCTCTAGACTTCTGAAATATTTCTGACAAGTAAAAAAAAAAATCTAAAATTTGCCACAAATCTACTAAAGTTAGTCTAAAAATCTGAGGAGACAGATTAGATAAAAATAGCATGAAAGTCCAGTTTTTAATAGAATACAGTCAATAAATGAAGTGGACACTTGTTCTGAGCTGTTGGAAGTCACCAGCAAAAAAAATGAAGGAGAATAAATAATTTAAATATAAAATGTTCTTGCGTTTTATATAGTTTTATAAATTATATATTATACAAAAATGTATATTATAAATGTTTATATACAATTTAATGTACATGATATGAATGTATTAAAGTCCCCCAAATTATTACTATGGATTTAAGAAATATTCTTAATATTCTGACCCTACCCAATGATGTCCAAACTGTAACATTCCTCTCAGTGCTAAGAGAAAATTTTCCTCTTTGGCCCAAAGACAGAAAATATGAGTGGTATAAACAAAATGGACTTGTTAAAATCTACTAGCAGAACAGGGACCATTTAAAGTTAAAACTGTAACTCAGGCTTTTCTTATTTGACTTCGTTGTTATTCTTTTATTGATACTTTTTAAAATCAGTAAATGGCATCTTTTCCTTTGGTTTTTGCCTCTGGGTTTTATTGCATGAACATTCTGCCATGAGTTGTATTTGTCCAATGTCTCTAGTGTGTTTGCTTTCTAAGTTCAATCCTCTTTCTCCAGTCTTTCAAAACACAGTGCTTAGTCCAGATTTTTAAGTGATTAAAAATGATCGACGATGTATTTGGTTGAAGGTGCTCTATCACAAGAGATGGAAAATAAAAACCATGATGAGAGACTGATGCATTTGATATGACAGTTATCAGAAACTATCTGTATTCTAGAAAATGAATGTTGTGATTTCCAGGTTAATATGTGATGTTTACAAAATACTTTATTTTTTCACGTGCCTTGTTATATTCATCCTTTTACAAAGAAACAGGGAAAATGAATATGACCAAAAAACACCATATCTGATCCTAAAGGAAATCTGAATTGGAGCCACAGCTCTGTGTTTTAGGCATCATTATGAAATCAAAAGCAAAACCAGTTTTTGAGTAAGCAAATCATAAATGCAAATTTCATCTTAAACCAGAAAATTATCCTGACATGTTTAGATGCCTCTTGTAGGCTGATATACTCATTATGCTGTCCGTTACTAATGCAGGACTTCTCTCCTCAGGAAAGGTTTCTGTCTCTGGTATAAGGCTCAGCTAGTAAATGCTCCAAAGCAATAGCAGTTGTCCTGAAAGGATATGAAGAATGTTCCATTTCACCAGAACACTGAAAAGCTTTCAAATAGAACAGAATGCAATTACCCAAATAAGAACCAGGTCACAGCACTAAAACTGCTGTCCTGACCCATACAAAAGCACCATTTGCTATATTTTTAAAATCATGACTGATTTAAAGATGTGACATTGTGACTCAATAGATATCTACACTGTGCAGGAGGGACTGGAACAAGAGTATCAAATGTAATTTTTCAGGAAAAAATTAAAGATATTAATTAAGTCTAACAGTTGATTTTTATATATTTATCACTCTGAGGCCTTGTACAATCAAGAATGTGAGAATTATGAGGACAAGGAGCAAGTAATCAAGATGTAATTTAGCCTATCATACCAATAAGGAAATGCAACAAAGGAAGCAGACTAAGTTTTTCCTTGTTATTTTTCCAGTCTAGAGACGGCTCAGTGTAGACCATGGTCTGAGTTTTGAACTTACAATATTCTGTGACAATTGTGAAGCAACATTCTTAGACTGACCATGTCATTTTAAAAAGATAAAAAATTAACCTCACTGGAAACTGAACTTTCTTATCAAAGACAATTGTCTCAAAGTTAAACTGCACAAAATCACCCCAACCTTGGTTGCAGGCTCTACATGCCTTTCGATTTTAAGTGTTTCATAGTGTAACATGTTACAACTCACCAATTAGGACAGGTGGGAAAGCAGCATGCTGTTTATGGAAACATAACTCATAGACAAGTGATGATGTGGCAGGCGTCACAATACATGTTGAAAAAATAGATGTACTGGAATGGAAATTATTTTTCTTCCTTTTTGAATTATTGTACAAGTGGACTATTCTAATTCTAAAAATTCCTATGTGTAAAAAAAGGTCTGGTAGCAGGTCTGAAATCTTTCATAGAACATATTGAGTGTTGAGGGTGAGATCCAGGAAACTCCTGCTAAAATTACAGAACCAGGAATATTCAATAAGAAACATCGATTTGTTGAAGTAATAAGTAGAAATGTACTCTCTCTGTCTGTCCTGAACAAACTGGAAAGCTTTCTAAATGTCTTTGAGCTCTTCATGTCAAAGACCCATCACAACTCGTACAATTTCAGTTTACTTGGGCAGGGATAAATATTTGATTAAAAAAAACTTGAAGATGCTTTGATTAACTAAAACCAAACTCAAGGCTACACAAAACAAAACAAAACAAAAAACTGTGACTGCCATGGTCCTAATGGAATATACTGCCCTTGGAGCAAGGAAAGCCAACGTCACCTTGGGCTGTTTGAGAGTGCAGCCAGTGGGTACAGGAAATCACCCTTCCACTTCCCTCGTATCTCCACTCATGGGATACATCTGGAATGCTGTTCCCAGTTCTGGCCTCCCCAGTAAAAGACATGGGTGTGCTGGAATGCGACTTGTGAAGGCCACCAGTTGTCAGGGAGCCAGAGCACTGAGTTTACAAGAGACTGAGCAAGTCATGGTTGCCCAGCCTGAAAAAGAGAATCCAAGGGGCAAATCTTATTGCTGTCTACAATTACCTGATCAGAGGATATCAAGGAGTTAGACTCCTCTTGGAAGTGCACAGCAATAGGAAGAGAGGAACATGAAAAATTCCAGTTAGACTTTTTATTTTTTAAATACCAGAATATTTTCTCTGAGAAGCAGTGTGTCCTTCCTTAGAGGTGTCCAAAATTCAACTGGACAACTTGAGGACCTTGGATTAGGCAGCCTCCTAAATTATTCTGTGATCCTGTGGTTCTGTAACTGCCTGGGCAGGGAATCTTCAAGGGGATGGCCATAAAATACACTTGAATGGAGATAAATTAATGTCTGTTTTTATTTAAAGGGATTATATTGTGTGAGTATGTAGAGTATATTTTTAATACAATTATTTATGCCACATATATAGCTATAGGATGAAGGATGAATAGAACGCAATACACTACAAATTCAATTGCCACAGTATTACTCTGATGGAGAATTTGTTACTCTTTGCTATATAAGATTTGTCTAATGCCATCACACTTCTGTTACTTCAACTGACATGTTTTGTGCCAAGCCCACAGGATAGACCACAGCATCCAAATTATCAGATAGAGGGAAATGTATCAGGCTATTGTGAAAAGTTGATCAGCCGATCAGCCAAAATACACCTAACCTGTGAATACACCTAACCCAGAATAATCTTCCAGGATTTTTTGTGCACTCTAAATACATCCTGAGGTCATGTCAGGATGAAACTGTCTGTGTACCATGACTCACCTGTACCCTTCTTGCTGGAAGAAACAGCAACAGCAAGGCGAACAGAGAGGGAGCCACAGTAGGACTCAGAAACCAGGACTGGCAAACATTCCATGGCGGGTTTTGATGCAGTGCAAGAAACTGAAGTCATGCCTAAGAGTTCTGGTGATTTGGGGATTTAAGAACATTGTGAAAAGTTGCAAAATAACTGCAGAAACTCTATTTCACTTCAATGTTTTATCAGGGTGATTATGTTAAGTTTAATAATGGGGAAGTGTTCTGATGTAGAAATCTGTTCCTGATATTTTCACATTAGTATGTGCTGGTTCAGCCTCATTATTTGTCATTCTGTATGTCCCAGGCTAGTCTAGTTCCTCCTTCATTGAGTCTATACTCAGTGATTCTCACCTGGACATGTCTCCAAAAATGCAGCATTTATATACATTTGTATATTTGTAAATATGTTAATTTTTTTTTGCTTTTGTGCCTATGAAACTGGTCAGTAGCTATAGGAGATTTTGACTGCTCCTTTGATTCTGTCATCCACAAAAAAGTAAGAACTACTGAGTGCTTCCTTTCTTTCAAAAATATCTCCAAGTAAAAAACCAAATTAGAAGTAAATTTTCAATAATTCATGTCATATATTAGGTTTATTTAAAAAAGCAGCATTCTGTTTTCTGTCAAGAAATACTATACAAGGGGAAAGGTATATCTAATAGAGGAGGGAAGATAGAACTCAAGATGCCAAAGGGAAACAGGTCCATCAAACCAGAAAGATCCTGTTATTTCTGACATCAGAATGGATGTTGCCCATTTAAATTCTGCTGGTGGTGTCTGGCTATTTGGGAGAATCCAAAAGCTCTGGTTGCACTGTCTATTGTCCGGAATCTACGAGCCATCCAGATGTTGGAGATCCTTTTTCTGGGAGAATGAGAACTACTGATAATATTAATGGAGCTGTTTTTCCTGACTTTCTGAATAAGAAAAAGATGATGAGCCTTTGACTGGCAAGAGGAACGGCAAGAAAGTCCACACTCCTTTCCTTTTCCAGGATGGAAAAGTGCTGGGAAAGTAACAAATTAAAATTCTGTAATTAAGGGAAGAATTGAGCCACCAAATTAATTAATAAAATTGTCATTGATGAATCTGGGAGTTTACAGAAATGTTTATGACTATGAATTCTCTGGGGTGTTTTCCCTCCTTAGTGTTCTATTACTATTTTCTTTTTTTTTTTGAGTTACACTGTCAATTCTGAGATATCCACTGAAAAGGTATCTTAAATATTAGATTGAAATATTTGATCAAGAAATAGATGTTTGAGCAATGAACTGAATATTATTGCTAAATAATAAGACTTTTTCATAAATAGGTTCTCAGGCTTTTTAAATTATTACTGCCTTTTAAATTTGGTCTTTATAAGTTGCTCACAAAGTGAAGACGTATTATATGAATCTTTGCCTTTTTAATGCTAATATTAGAGAGCTTTTTGTGGCTTAACAGACAGTTTAGTTCTCCTTTCCCTTCTCTTGCCAAAGGAAATGGTTGGAATTTTTTTCCTCTTTTGCTTCTTCTTTGTACAGATGATCTGGTTTTGCTGTTGCACACTTTGCTCAGTCAAGTTCTGCATTAGAGAACTGGCCTTCTTTTAGCTTTCAACAGCATGTGACAGAAGCCACTGAGAAAAAAATATTTTTTTCACAGACTGAGACAATACATATAGGTCGGTAGACATATTACAGAACTGGATGTGTTTTCTCCTTTATAAAATCTTAAGTTATCTGTAAGGACTCGATTGCTGACAGTAAAGAAAAAATAAGGGCAGTATTAAGTTTTATGCAAACTGCTTCACCTCAGTTCCATCCATAACACAGCTTAGTTCTGAGAACTACCGTCTGGGCCTCAGTTCCCATGTATCCAAGAAGACCTCTTCTTGCTAGAAATTTATTGAAAATACACCATAAAGCAATATGCCAAATTCTTCAATTTTCCAAAAAGCGTAATGTCAGCTGATGGACATCATCTTTCTAAATTTCTCACTTACATATATACCTTGTGCACAGTAAGGCCTTACAAACCTAGAGATTAAATGTTCTTGAAATCTGCTATTGCCCTTATTTTGTTAGCCTTGAATAATAACCTGGTTAGAGCTGTAGAAAAAAGTCATAAAACAAACAATTAAATTATGCTCACAGTAGAAACAGTGGAAGTCATCAGCTCAACAAATGCTGGCTGTAGCTGGTTTTGCAGTCTGTCCATGTGTGTGCAATTATGAGAATATGAAGGTGTTTTACACATTGATAAGATAAAATGAACCTGCCACATTTTCTGGTTTTGAATCTGAGAAAGGTAGATTGGGAGACATAATTTTTTTTTTCCACCTGTGTATCTGACCAAATTAAGGATCTTCTGCTTTCAGCATCTTTTCCATAAGTCTCAGATGACTCATATCTTCTCATCTGATGAGTGTCATGACCTGGTTGTAGGCCTGTAATTGCACAGGCTCAAATGTTAAACAAACTGCTGTGTGGCAAAGCAAATATATCTATTCTTACACTCACCTCTCATTTGCTATAGAAGTAAGATTCAAGTATGCAAAAGATACAGTCTTTATGACGTGGCTTTGCTTTGGTGTTTATTTTTCTTTATATTTATATTAGCTATTAAGGGTTGATATTATGCTTTTAGTTTCTTTTTAAATATGTCATTTGTATTTGCATATTGTACAGTGTGCTGTGAGCAACAGCTGGAATACTATACAGCCATCCATCAGATCTGAAGACAGGATGCTCAGCTCACTTGTTATTTATGGACATGGGCAGAGGTGTAACACCAGGCAAATGTAATTCTCTGCCTCTAGGAGCCACCTGGCTCTTCAGGAATGCCACCAATTCCATCATCATGAAGCCCAAGGCTATAAATCCTCCCAGGACTTGCCTGGTCCCACATGGGAATTACAAATACTTTTGGCAATTGAGAAGAAAAGATGGGAGACTAACAGAGCCAAGTAGGAGCTGGGCTTAGGGTTTCAGGACACATAGACACCTGTCTCTCTTGGGTGTCAGCAGCATTATCTGGAAAAGCTTTGGCCTGTCTGCTTCTATGTTTTAATTCTTCAGATCACTGCCAGACCATGTGTAAGTTCACAAATTAGTACTGCACTCTAAAAGAAGAGGCTTCATCTAGTGTTCTTCAGTGTAAACCATGTATAAACATTAAAGTCCTCGTGTACTCAACAGAACCTAATCATAGAGAAAACCAACTTTGCTCATCTTGGCAGCCGTCACTGTCTTCTCTTCAGTACTATTGGCATGAGTTGGATAGGTAATACTATTTTTATTACACCTGCACAAGTTGTAGTGATACCTCCATATGCTTATACACAATATGTACACACACTCAAAATTTGGATAGTACCCTTGTACATTTTCACCAACTAGAAAAATGATATGCCCTTGTCTTATTCATATATGGGGGAAAACTAAATGTTCAGGTACCATTATATTTACAATTTAGAGCACTTGATAGGCTATATTTTGTAATTTTGGAGGCTAGAGTTTTCTGGGGAACCTTCATTCACTGAAATGTTTGTGGTACTTCTCAGGTCAAAAGATGGAGTATTTATTCAGCTGCTGTGTTTAAGGTTCTGTTTTCAGAGCTTCTTGATGGCAACTTTGTCTTCCAAAACCTTTGGATCAGATAACACTAACTGAGAGATTGAATAAGACAGGTAGATAGGAAATAAAATTACACATATTTGCAAGGTGCATATTTACAAGTAAAAGCAATGCTGACTGCTTTGGAAGTGGGAAAGGCAGTATGCATACAATGAAACATTCTACTTTCTTAATGGAACGTTGCACAGATAGAAATCAAATCACCCATCCCCACTTTCCTATTTTTATATCAGTCAGTCCAGGTCACTCAGATTTTCACTCCATTTTGAGATGCAGAATGACACAAAGCATTCTGGCTGCTGTTAACCAGGTCATGCCTTCATCTCTGAGTCTGCCAAAACATCAGTATCATGACTGGAAAATGTGAAAACGTGGCTGGATTTTGTTGAAAGGAAAATAGGGACTGGAGAGTTTTTTGGCACTAATGCTAGTACTTACCAAAGATAGAAAACTCCTACTACAAGCAAGTTAGCTGTGGTTACTGTAATTCTTTCCTTTTTCTACCTTCTTCTGAATGGGTGAATTTTTTTTCCTTTTCTTCTTTGTCTTTTATCTGATCTTCTGGATGGTGCTTTTTTCCACCCAGACAGGCAGCCCCCTGCATCAACATTCAGCAACTATCCCTGACTTCCTTAACTTCAGTGGAATTTTTCAGGGACTAATAGTGATTTGCAAAACCTCAGGTATTCTGAGCAGGAAATGATAAGGAAAGTATGTGAGAAGAGAAGAGTGTTTAAGAAAATCAATCATAAATCTCACTGGACTCTGGATTCTATTAATGACAGGGAATATTTTTTTCCTTCTTTTTACAACAGAGAGATGAAAGGGAAATACTAGTCACCAAGGTAAAAACTCCAAGGTTTATATTACTTAATGTTGGTAGGTATGTTGCTTTCTGCCCATTGTACATATATTTTGCTTTTCAGGTCAGCCCTTGGTGTGCTCCCTTTTGGGGCTGTCTGCTCACAAACATGAGAGTTGTACACTGTTATACAGAGTTATACTGCTCACACTTCACTGTTTGCTCCATTTCACAACAGCAACCACATATTATTCCAACCCGTTTTGTAACATAAGCAGATAGTAATAGCATGGATGTTACTTGGAAACATATAATCATGGAATAATTTGGGTTGAAGGAACTTTAAAGGTCATCCAGCCTAAACCCTCATGGCTTCAGCAGGGATATCTTCAACCAGATCAGATTGCTCAGCATCTCATCTAATCCAACCTCTAATATTTCCAGGGATAGAAGCTTCTACCATCTCTCTGGGAAACCCGTTCCAGTATTTTACTACCCTCATTTAAAAAAGAAAAAAAAATTCTTTATATCTAGTCCAAACACATGTAATGTTTTACCACTGATACTAAAAGAAGTGCCACAGAAAAGACATGCTTTCTGCTGCTGACTGCTGAGATGAGTGGGACTGCCTTGTACACACACACAGAAGCCGTATGATCCAAGCATGGCCTAGCTCCTGGCAACTGCCAGGAATGGAGGAAAAGCTGGTAACAGTAACCACATACATAGCACCAAAAGAAAATCCCATAAATTTGTACAGAAACAAATATTACTCTAAGAAGTCTTTTCCTGCTTTTTGACGTTTTTCTTGCCCACAGATCAGTGATAACAAGAATATTACAATACATTAAATATAAACCCACACTGTCCCCATGACCAGCATTCTGCTGTCTGCTTAGAAGCCCAGCAGGGATATCTGGTTCCTGTCGCTTCTGTACTGTTCCACTTGGCAGAATAGTGAGGGAAAGCACTGGCCAAGCTGGCTTTGTTTCTTTAGAGAGTTGTTTCTGCACTAACAGCATTGATAATGCCAACAGGGCTTTAAGAACAGTGTTTGCTAACTTGCTCTGGCTCTGTAACAAGAGGGTATAAATACTGTAGCAATTTCATAAGCTTGTATTTCCTCGTTTAGCAACAGAGTAGATATAGTGCTAACAGTTTAACAACACGGACACTCCTCAATAAACTATAGCAGTGTTGAAGAAAACTTTGTTAATTGTCAAAATTGGGCTGAGATTCGCTTTGAATCTTTGAATCTATGACCAGCTCATATAATGATATTTTTGGGACCCAGATATAGTTACATCAGTTCTGTTTGCCCATTCCAGCCCAAGGAAGACTGCCAGTAGGGGAAATACACATTTTGCAATTGCAAGTGATTGCGGTAAAAAGTATCTTGTGGTAAAAAAAATGTGGCTTGTGGTAAAAAAATATCTTTAACTGCAAGATAATATTATTATTTCAATATCTGTGAAAAGTGACAAGATATAGTCTACTTAGGCCTCTAATGCGATAGTCTTCTTTATGTTCTCATAGAACAATGTCATCTACACATCTACTTTCGTTACCTTGACCTTAGCCTTGACCTATATTGCACATATAATAAGAATGTAGCAAAACAGTCTTCAGCCAGCAGGGTAGGGAAATGTTCTGTAAATTTAATCAGAGAAAGCAACACTGGAAATGGTTATCTTAGTTCTTCTTTTTCATTTATCTAACTAAAAGAAGGTCCTAGAAAGAATTCATAATACCCTGATATTTTATAGTCATTTTCATTCCATGTAGTCATTTTAAAATAGCCTGTTGTTTAACAAGGCTATTTGAACTGGATAACCAGGCTGCTTGAACTGGGCATTTTGAAGTAGAACTTGGTTGACAAAACCTGTAGGAAATTTTAGATGAGCACATATGTGTATTTTTACAAGCAAAAATATGATGTACAAGTGGAAGGTAATCACAGAATTATTTTGGTTAAATAAGCTCTCCAAGATCGTCAAGTCCTATTACCGCCTTGTCAACTAGACCACAACACCATGGGCCGTGTCCAGTAGTTTCTTGAACCAGGGATAGTGAGTCCACCACCTTCAGGGGAAGCCCAGTCCAATGCCTGACAAACTTTTCCATGAAGAAATTCTCCCTAATGTCCAGCCTGAACCTCTACTGGTGCAGCTCGAGGCTATGGCCTCTCCTCCTGTCACTTGTTGCCTGGGAGAAGAGGCTGACCCCCACCAGGCTACACCTTCCTTTCAAGCAGTTGTAGAGTGTGATGAGGTGTCCCCTGAGCCTCCTTTTCTCCAGGCAGTAATGCAGACATTAATCTGTAAAATAATTTGATATATTCAGTTTGGTTTGTTCACCTAACAAAACTACAGAAATTCTAACAAGCCTTTCAAAAAGGTACATATCTGACTTCTTGAAGTAAGTCCAGTTCCAGTTTGCATTCATGGTTTAGCCTTGGGTTTCCACATTCTTGTCTTGTGTCTTGTCAACTCTCTCCAAATCTCCAATCTACAGTTTTAACATCTTTACATCCTCCCTATGAACTTCCCACTTGTGTACTTTATCGTACACTTCCCACTTTAGTGACCTTTTTTTCCAGGTCACTTCTCAAAACTACCTTTTTCCATTATGACTTTTCCCAAACCAAGTCACTTTAAATATACTTGAAAGAAACTACATGAATTGTTTGAGTACTATGCCTTTGATCTGTGGACCTTGTGCCTGAGTAGTCCTCTGGGAGCTTAATACACACAAACTCGTTGACAGCATTCAGTAAATAATCCAGATGGAAACCTTCCAATTACACTCAGTGAAATATCAGCCTTGAATTGCAATCAATTTGGTTTTGGTTAGGAAAAAGTAGGCCACATATTAGTAATTTTCTGATGTCAGATGATATGATTTTACTTCATTCTCTAAATGCTGTACTTCAACTAAGGCCTTGTCTTTATTTAAGCTTATATGCAAAGGACTGCACACTGTGTGCTTATGGAAGGATTATGATAGGAAATTCTTACTGTGCAAAGGAACCTTTGAGTTTCAGGTGGAATTCTGATCAGAAAAAATATTTGTGCAACTTGTGAAGTTAGTCCGACCCATTTGTTGCATAAAAGCTATCCTTTTATGCAACAACACACAACAGTGTAAACAACACACAAAACAGTGTACAAAGCAGTTTCTGTTTGTTTTTATGTTTATATGAGTACATGTAAAACCACCCTTAGATTTCAGGCAGATATTTTGGTTATTAAATTATTATCTATAAACAGAACTAGTTAGAGTGATAAAATTGCAGGGTTTTTTCACTCATGAAAATGAATAAATAATTTTCATAAAGCATGTTTCAAATGTAAATTTCCTAGTACTGTGTAATCTGCTGGCACACTATCTTGTACTACAGAATCCCGATTGCCTAACCTTGATTTAATTGTGCTCTGTGCATAAGCAGTGACCTCACTTGAGCTGTGAGTTGCTGAATCAATGGAGCAAAAAGTACCGTGTTTGACTTTGTCAGTAATGACAAAAGGTGCCTTAAAGGGTGCCATATTTTATTCCTTTACATAATATTTTTTTAGATTATTACTCAGTTTTTATTTTTGAAAAATTATTTTTTAAAAAAAGAAAGAGATGTTCTAGGTCCTGACCTCTCCCCTCCCTTTAACCCAACAGGTAGTCTCTGAAAAAATTCAATTTCCCTAATTAAACTCTAGGATTTATAAAAATGCCTAACATTCTTTTGATTGCAAAACTGCATATAATAGGAGCTGTATTAAAATCAGAAGATAAAGGCCTTGTAACATATGCGAAATTGTAGTTAAAATTTTTAGATTGTTCAGTAGTTTTGCTGGAATGGGGTTATATAGACATATAATGTGACAATGAAATCCAGCCAGCTGACAAATATTACTGCTGCCAAGTTTGTCCCTTCAGAAATGAAATTATATTTAAATGTAATATATATGTTACTTACACAATGAATGCTACTTAATTTTTTTCTTTGGCTTTCCTGTGACATACCCTTGGGTCTAAGACATGATTTTTATTTTTGAGATCCAGCCTCAGACACAGCATGGGAATTACATTATTGTTACCTACCTGCTCCTAATATCCATCCTGCATCAAGCTATGGTATATGTTATTTCATTTACCAGAGTCAGATGCTGAGCTGAAAGTTATGAAACAGTGTTATTTTTTTACATTTACCAGATTGTTTGTGTTTGTTATTTTAGTTTTGGATGACCTATAGCATGTTTGGGAGCTGTGAGGATATTCAGGCTGATGTGACAGTGATATAGCTGGTAAAAAGACACACTGTTTAAGCACACCATTTCCTACCAAATATGCAATTGATCAAAATGAATTCCCCTCCTAAGAGTGAGTGAGGATTTTTTTCTTTGACAGGACAAAGAGCATGAAACTGTATGGTTTTGGCATTTCCATTTTGCAGGAGGGCAAGGTTGCTGTCAAGCAACTCTTAAATGGATACCCAGCCAAGCACCTTCAGAGACCTTCTCTGATTCTTATCCTGAAGCCCAGATTTCGAGGCCTTCAGTCACTGAGGGAATTCAAAGAATATCTCTTCTTCCTCTTGCAAGAGCAGTGTGTAGGCAGGGTCTTCGGCAGGTATCCCAAACAACAAGTCTCAGCTTTGGTCATCCCATGGACTTCCTGTATGTTACGATGTGAACAAAATATTCCACAATTCTCCCAAGTCAAATTGTTATGTTCCTCAGCATGTGGCTGTTTCTAGTACTGTTCTACCCTTCTGATTTTACCAGCTGAGGTAGTTTAAATAGTTAAAATATTTGAACCAAAAATGGTAGTAAAATATCTGACTATTTCTCAGGATTTTTAGCCAGAGTTAGATGCCATGTTCTTTTGTCATGTTCCCCTTGCAGGACTTGAATGGCACTGTGGTAAGTCAGAATAACATTTTTGTGCCGCCACATCAAGAGACTGCATAGTTCTGATCAAATTAAAACCTTCCTACCTGAAAATGTACTCCTGAGAGGCAAGAAACAAGAAAGGTTTTCTCTCCTCTTATTATTTCAGAATATTAGCTGTTACAGAGGGTTCTTTATAAATACACCCAGCCCATCTCTATTCCATCTTATCACTTTGGAAGAGTGGAAATGAGTAGAATTTTTCTCCAGGAGTTATGAAAAAGAGTTCTATTTTGAGCATTTTTACTGCCTTATAGAGGTCATGCTGGCATTTCTGAGAGCTGCTTCAGACTCCTTAAATTTTTTTTCATTATATTGTTTTCTGCTGCGGACTATAATTTTTTAATCCAAAACCAGGCTGACATTAGTGCACAAGAAATAAAACCACAGCCACAAAACTTGTATTGCTAGAGTAGCTCTCCAATCTGCAGAGTGCTCTACTGTTATCAGCTGAAACATCATTTATGAGAAGTTTGCTGCCATTCAGATCAAATTCTGCAAATGCGGTAGTCTTTACTGTAACCTTGTTCTGAAATTCTTGTTCTTAGCAGTAACTAATTGCATGATGAAACCAGAAGTGATTGATAATGGCATTTTTAAATTGAGCTGTACCTAGCAATTGGACAGTTGTGTTCTGTAGATGGAATATTTGAGTCACTGGAAACAATTTCTTTTCAAGATGGGTTCAGAAATGAAACTTCAGAAATTACTAAAAGCATCATTAAAGATTTACAGATGGTCTGGAACATTAGTATTATTTTCTTCAAATAGACCAAGTCATTTTCTCTCACCATCAGCTTCTCTTTTTATCTAAGAGAATCAGCAAATTCATCTGTGCTGCCAGATAAGTATGAAGTTTAAGCCTCAGGACTGAACAGGATTGAGCAACACTGTGTAAGTTACAATTGCTGGTATATATTTCACTAACAACACAGCACAGGAGCAGAGAGACTTTTTCAAGTCATGCAGTGATCACAAGCACTTGATGATCACAAGCTACCAGATCATAAAATTCAGTGCTATATACATCAAATTCCCTCTTTGCTTTAGTTATGCTTGTGTTAAAATCTCTTCCAAGGTTCTACTTACAACTCTCCCATGTTTATCTGTTTGACAATCCCAAGCACAAGTGCAGGCTGGGCAGGGAATGGATCAAGAGGACCCTTGAGGAGAAGGACTTGGGTGATGTTGGTTGATAAGAAGCTCAACATGAGCTGTCAATGTGCATTTGCATCCCAGAAAGCCAATGGTGTCCTGGGCTGCATCCAAAGCAGCGTGGGCAGCAGGGCCAGGGAGGGGATTCTGCCCCTCTGCTCTGCTCTGCTGAGACCCAAATTGCAGGGCTGCATCAGCTCCGGATCTGCTAGCATAAGAAGGACATGGACTTGTTGGAGTGAGTCCAGAGGAGGGTGACAAAGACGATCAGAGGCCTGGAGCAGTTCTGCTACAAAGACAGGCTGAGAAAGTTGGGGCTATTCAGTTTAAAGAAGGGAAGGCTCCAGGGAAACCTTATAGGATCCCTGAGTACCCAAAAGGAGCGTACAAGAAAGCTGAAGAGGGAGTTTTTGCAAGGGCATGTAGTTGTAGGACTAGGTGGAATGACTTCAAACTGAAAGAGAGTAGATTTAGATTAGATATTAAGAAGAAATTCTTCACTGTGGATGTGGCAAGACACTGGCACAGGTTGTGAACTACCACTGTGCATTTTGAATGGGAATCCTTCAAAATTCATTTCACGTCCCCTTATTCTTATACTGCAAGAAGAAAATAACTAGTGAATCTCTCCCCCTTTCAATTACACTCATAGTTTAATAAGCATCCATCAAACACCTCTATTCCTGGGATGTATTTATTCCAATTTTAGTAGTTCCATTAATGGAGCTGTAGGATCCCTTCACAAAAACAGTGGTGGTAATGGTTAATGTAGTATTTTCTATACTGCTCATTTTTTTCGCTTGTTAGCCCGATAAAAATCTTGAATGCTAAATTCCTGCATTCCTGTTTCCTTTTTGCTTCTTTACAGCTCCTGAAAATTTTGCTATTTACATATTCTGTTGTATTCTGTTTGTAAAAGTAAAGCAGTCAACATTATATATGCTTTGATTTTTTTATAATTAATTTAACATGGAATAATCAACGAATCAAAATAAAAACAAACAATAAAACTCAGAATCTAAAAATTCTCATATGCCTATCTCCATTCCAAAATATCAGTCCATTCCTGTCTAATTTTCCTATGGGAATCAGAAGATATAAGAAACCATAGATACTAAGAAGAACAACAAGTTCAGAAGTTGTCAAACTCAAGAGAACATCAACTTCATAACTGTGAACTATTCATAACATATGCCATTGCTATGGCACTCTATTTCCAAAACTGCCATTTAGCTAAATCAGTATAATGAGAAAGAGGAGGATCTGTTCTGGGAGATTTTCTCACCCAAACCCTGTCCTTACATTGAGAAATGTAATTTCAGGATTAGTAAGCAGGCTCTCCCTTTTGTGAATTAGAGATCAGCCTTAAAAGTCATCATAACACTGCTTAAAACTTGAATATATCAGAGGGAAATACATACTTCTTATTTGTCCTTCAACATTTCAGAACTGAAACCAAGTTCTGGAATAGAAGAACAGCCAACAGCTGTGAGCCTGGATTTGAATTGGGATGATTTCCTGTGACGTTTGCAGAAGCCACATTCCATTTGTGTGTGGATGTACAACTTTGTGTTGACTGAACCCTAGCCTGCTCTGCAGATGCTAAATAAAGAACTTGGAAAACATTGGATGATTCAGCATCGATTTCCACAGGCTCATTTATGCCTCAGACTCACTGGCTGGAGCTGGTTAATGTGTGGTTCTAGAAGTCACGTTCTGGCCCAGGGCTGTCCTTAGACATTTTTACTGCACCAGAGTCTTACAGCACTATATCACGGAAAATGTTCTTAACCTTTAGGGTATACAGCACACTGAAGTTTGCTTTTTAATCTCATTTGATTAGTCTTTTTAGATAATATCTCTATTCTCTCTTCCTTTTCTTTAAAATCAGAATTTAGTGTGATAATTTAACTACTGCATCTGCGAACTCTGTATTACAGGAAACAGTAGGTATTGATAAGAGGATACATCTGAGTCAGAAAGGAAACGATGTGGCAAAGAAAAACAATAGCAGAGTTATGCATTTTTCTTTTTGTCCATGCATCTTCCAAAACATTTCCCTAGTCCTGTCACACAAAACTTGTTCCCATGGCTTTAAGGAAGCAGTGAATATTTCACTGATGAACCATTGCACTTTTCAGTGATGACAGTGTTATGGACCCATAATATTGTTGATGCTGACAGATTATGATTAACAGTGATAGCAATATTACTACTGACAATTACAAATATATTTTACCCTATGAAACCATGAAATGACACAGGCCTAAAGATGAGATTTTGGTACTTATGCCAAGGGATGTTCCATTGTCTGAACACCAAACAGTGTAGTTTCTGGTCCTAAAGAAGAATTTCATGTTCAGGAGAAAACTAACTCTGTGTTCAGCATCAGAAGAAGACAGAGGCACCTGGGGGAGGCTATCCAAGGAGTTCCACTGCAGTGAACTTTGCTGGATGTAATTTTATCTGACACAAAATTTTGGCTGCTTCTTCACATTAGAATAGACCGACAAACCAGGCATTTGAATGCACTTTGGACAAAGAAACACTCAGGACAGAATACACGAGACTAAATAGGCAGAAGAAGAAGAAAAATTGAGTGACATTACTGTTTTCTTTTGTCTGTTTTCAATTTCTTTTTTTTTTTCATAAATACATGTTTTTACTAAACATAAAAAATTTATCACAAATCAGTTGTGCTTTGTTAATCTGATCTTTTTACCATGGTGATAGTGAAAGAACCGCTTTGTCCAAATTAATAATGATCAGGCAGAAAAAGTCAGACTACTTCCTTCTAAATTAATTATTAAATTATAGTTGATAAAATCATCACCTTCTTTTTAGAGTAAATTTGCTTTTTAAATGGCCCTTGTCTATTCTGAGTTTGTATGGTAACTAAAAAGGAAAGTCTTATTTTATTTGAGCTATCTAGGCATTACTGTAATAAAATGATAAAATACAGTCGATGTTAAATTATTTTGATATATTTACATTGCAGTAAGTAGGCACCAATACTGTACTACCACTGTACTATTGGGGAATGATATATCAGTGTAAATGTGTACTCACCTGCCTTGGTAGCAGTCAGAACCAATGACATAACACAGTTTTTACTTTCCTGCAATATAACCTATATTTTAAAAGAGAATGCAGGAGATTTTATTCAGTATACCAGTTTGTTCTTTTTACCACTCCATCGCCTGTTCACTGATAAGAAAAGTAAAAACAAAAGGTGTGCTTAGAGGCTGAGGACTTTCCAATACTGTACAGACTGTCAGTCAGTTTTTCCATGCACAAGCAGTTCAACTATAACATGCAGGAAATTTCAAAAACACACAGGTTTTGCTTCCAGCTGCTAGTTCCAGAGCCTAGCAAGGCTATTTGTCAGGACTGCAGTGTGGTTACAGCTTTATGCAGCAGAATGATGGTGATCCTTCACTGAATCCTTAATTGGGTAGTCCAGCTATATAGAGTATTGATTGTTGGTTACATGACTTCCAGCATTTTATGTGTGTATTGTAGGCTGCTGAGGTCTTAGCCAAATTAAATTACTTTCTGCCTAGCTGCCCTTATCCTAGTCAGATATCTGAGGCTTTGCCATTCTCTCCTTGCAACAAAAAACTATGAACTAGATCTGCATCTCTTCTGAAACATTCAACCAAAGAAATTAAAACATCACAGACATGTTCCAGCAGTCTGCAGTGGCAATATTTGCTGCATCATCTACTGGGAATCATAATCCAAAACTAAACATTTATCTAAAACATATATCGGTAGTGCAGCTGATCTACATATGAAACCCATACACACTACTGATTATTTTTGTTCTGCATGGCATCCTGTAGCAAAAACAATGAGATGTATAAGTGGCTGCTCTAAACTAGTCACTAACACTTTTTCTTCCCTGTGATTTTTAATTGCAGATCGTTTGGGCAGAAAATTGAATTTTTTAGATTTCTTGGTTTGAGTGCAAACACAGGGAGGGGCTTCTGTGATTTATGTTATTTCTAGCTAAAAACCGAGTAAATCAGACACAATGAAAAATCTGAATTAGGAGTAAAATATATTTTATTTTTCATTGAAAATTTAAATAATATAGACATCTTCTGTTTCAGTTTTCCAGAAGATGTTTGATAACTGTGGACAAAAATGGTAGACTGCATGCTTGGTAGAAAAGATAGGAATCAGGCATGGTCTTCTGAAGTCATGAAATATAAATGCCTTCCTTGCTGCAGTCCAAAACTGATCTCTGTGCTGTACTGCCTGTTTCCTACCAACCCTACCACTTTGGAGAGGGTTTGACTT
This sequence comes from Irena cyanogastra, assembly GCA_013397155.1. Classification (NCBI taxonomy): domain Eukaryota; kingdom Metazoa; phylum Chordata; class Aves; order Passeriformes; family Irenidae; genus Irena; species Irena cyanogastra. The sequence goes on along the minus strand of VWZV01001529.1, from coordinate 217,375 downwards.
AAAATATTTTATAGGGGAGTCTGCAATTAAAATTAAAAAGAAAATTGATGGCTCTAATCTTACCTGGTCTGAGTCAAGGTAAAGAGAAAACTGATTACTTGTATTATTTTGAAATTTGATTATTCTCTGTCAATCTATACAAGATTGAAGTCTATTCTCAAAGGCATTTTCACTTCAAAATCCAATTACTGAGATCCTAAGCCTATCATCCAAATTTGAGTGAGCATTGGAAATTTAAATAAAAGCTTTTTTTTTTTCTCTCTTTTAATTAGTTCAGAGAAAAGTAATAACAGATTATATATGTTTCCTACAAGAAATACATCCTGAATTCCCAAATAATATTACAAAACAAAAATACTTCTATGATGATATTTAAATCTATGTGTCAGTAATATTCACTTTCCTGAGGCAGATTTTGACTACAAATCCAGCTGGCTGCTATCACCAGTAATCTTACAATGCTCAACTACAATACCAGACAGCCCATTTTTTGTTCACACAATTACTGTAAGTAAAGAATCTATTCTACAGAGACAGACATGGGCCAAAGGGAAGAAAATATGTCTGTCTGTCTGTCTGTTCCAACATATAACTGTAGCTTTAGTGGCCAAAAGTTGTGCAGGCCATCAGTCTTACAATTTCTCTCCTTATCTATTTTTCAGGCAGTTAATTGTATTCTGGGATTAAATCAAAAGTACAAGTTCCCTTTTCCTCCCATCTCAGGCCCTTACTCATATCTCAGTATTACCAGGATTATTGTCTTTTGACAAAATTTTCATCCTTAAAAGGGATTTAAAGTATTTTGACTTTTGTTTTGTCATGTACTGCAGGTTTATGAGATGAGCTCATTTTCCCTCACAGTGATGATGAGTGCAAAGAGACAAACAATTCTGAGGACCATTTATTTTTTTCTGTCCATTAGAAGACTCTAAGATTAGGTCAGTATAATTGTTACTGGCAGATGTCTCTAGATACTTTAGACCTATAGCCTCTCTTTTCTGTGATGGCATTTTCCAAGTATTGAAAATGTAAGATTAGGATGATTTATCAAAAGTTTAAAATAATTTTTGGCGATTATTTCATAGACCTCATCAGTGTGTGCTAAAGACTCTACAAGGCAGAGAAAAAAGAAAAATTCTGCTTAAAAGAGCTGAAGTGTACAAGTCAGAGTGAAAAACCTCAAAAAAGCTTGGAAACCTCCTTGTTTTAATTTTATACATTAACTGTCCAATCACAATGCCTTAGAAACCTGAAGTGAAGCTGGAGTTACCCTGCAAGTAAATGTGAAGGTAGAGTTAACCTGCTCAGATTTGAATTTCAGGCAGCTTTATCTGATCTGCTGAAACATAAGGAGAGTGATAACTACTTTTAGGGTGCAACACTCCTAATACTCCTAATGATTAGAGGATTTGTCCTATTCTGAAACAGGATAACCAAATCACCCACCAAGATGCCAACTTCTCTCCTTTGAGTATGGAGGGAGGCTGGTGGGGTGTTGCTCAGGTGTCAGCTTTTCCACTGGTGCCGTTTGAAGTTTACTGAGATGAATCCCACTCCAAACAAAGTGTGGGGAGGCGCACAAAGGCATGGAACGGTGAGGTCAGAGCCAAAGCCTGATGGAAAATCAAGCTCTGCTGACCTTCTGTTTAATCCTCTGGTAAACAGCCAATCTATTTATTTCTCATTTCTTGCAAGTGCTTTTTAATATGTAGTTGGTGATGGATAGTGAACAAAGCCATTGAAACAGACAATTTCTTAGGCCTCATATTTTTTTTATTTTGACCTACAGATCTACAGACATATCATTTTTATTATGATTTATGTAGTTTTAAGTAAGGAATTGTTTTGGAAAACCATTCTGTAAGGACATTAAATTACTTGTCCTAAACCAACTTCTTTTTTTTTTTTTTGCTCATACAGTACGCAGCAATGACTTTAACATTCGTTTTTCATTTTCATCCTTACCAGATACTATTAAAAGTATCTTTGTTCTGCCTTTTCTATTGGTTTGTCACTATCTAAAGGTAACATAACACCTCAAAACTTACAGTCCTACTCAGGTCTTTGAGAGAGGGAGATCATGTGACATGATTTGGAGAATGAGTACAAAGGTAAGGGAAGAAAGTTAGGAATCATATCATAATATTATAGAATTATAGAGTGACTTGGGTTGGGAGCAGCCTTTAAAGGAGAACAATCTTTGCCTGGTTTTGTGAGTCTCAGAGGTACAGGTCAACAGTGCACATTCCTCATCTGAGACAAAGCAAGATGGCCCAGGCATCAGCCACTGCAAACAGGCAATGGAAAATATTTTTCTTTTTCTGCAGTCCTTTCTCTGCTTGCCCCAATGTGAGGAACACTGAGAACTGCTCAGGCACTTGAGCCCATGGTAAGTCGGGAGTGGGTTTATGAGAGGTTTTCCCCATATTCCACCTATTTCTACAGGTAGGGGCTGATTGCATGGTGAGATGGGTTTTGTCCTGTACCACTCACCCGAAGAAATGTGACTTCCTCAGGGTGGCGATGTGCATTGCCTCTTAGAGATGGACCTCATGGGAAAGGAAAAAATCTGGGCAGAATATTCTTGCATTAACTTACTGTCACAGGTATCACGTATAAAGTTCCATGGAGACTGGGAGGAAGCATTATGGCGTCGTGGAGCATTTCACAAGGGGATGAAACAGCTGGCAATGCCCAGTCCCACTGCTTGCCAACTGCTTGCTTTTACAGGCAGCTGCTTATATTACAGGCAGCCTGAGCTGTAATTACATGCAAATAATTACTCATTTTCCAACTCTTGCACCACTTGCTGAAGAATATTAATATAATCCATTTCACTCTTGTCTATATTAATAATGGTCCTTAAATACAAATGGGAAAATTCAGTTTTGAAAGGGCAACAGTTTTTTTTTCACACAGCCCATCTTTGTAAGATTATTGTTCATTTCAAATCGTTGATTTCACACTGCTGTCAGCTTCAGAGCTCATAAATCTGCCAGAGCTATTGAATAATTATCTAAAAACTCACCATCCAGATTTTCTTCTTGTGTTGTGATGTCTCCATACAGGCATGATCAGTGCAGCTGCCTGAGCATCCCAGGCAGCTGGTCCAGGAGGGCACCTGAGATCGGAGGGGACCCTACCCGGTGTCCTGCTGCCTGGCGACAGTCACGCTGCCTTCCTCGGGTTGTCATGGTGACACTTGCAACACAAAGTGCCAGGTAATAAGGACTCTGAAACCATTTGCTCTTCAGAAACAAAGTTGCGGTAATGCTGCCCTCAAGAAATGGGTCACGCTATTGCTGTCGTCAAGGAACTGTGCTTTTTAGAGACAAGCTGCTGTGTTTCTTGGTTAGAAGTTGAAAGTTTTTTTTAATAAATTCAGATTCAGGAGTATCTGTGCTCTGCCACAGTCCCTCAGAGATGTCCTTGTCTGGCGTGGGTCACCTGTGGCCTCTCTCATAGACCCAGCGCGGGTCAGCACAGCCAAAGCCCCCTGCCCCCTTGGCCAGGCAGAATTGTGTCTGTAGCCTTTCACGGCTGACCATTTCTTTCAAAGTCAGTGTGAGCTGGGGTGCTGTGCACATTCCTGACTAGATGAAGTTCAGAATCTGATGGATTTTGTTTCTGTGGGGTGCAGACCTGGCTGAAGCAACTCCTGATTGGCAACCTGGTGGACCAAGGCTTCTCAACCCACACCACAACTGTCACTCCTGTCTGCATTTTTCCACCTTTGCACATTACAAGTTCAGGGCTCTGTGTCTCTCCTCCTCCTAAGCCTATCACTAGGCCTCTGCCTAGACCTTGGCTGAGCCTTCTCCATGTTCCCAGCCATGAGAATTTTCAAGAAGTTCTCAGGGGAGATTTTGTCTTGTAGTTCAGCCCTTGGTCATCCCCTCTGCAATCTCACTTCAACTGGAGCCCCAGGATTTGTCAGTGACCATAACACTCATCAAATCTGATTCTAACCCTAGCATAAGTGCACAAAACTGCACAAGAAGAAGGTGTACAGTGAAAAGTCTCCTCCCATAAGAGGTAGTTAAGGAGGGCTTTGGCTGTAGCATTGGTGCTAAGATTCTGCTGTTGTCAAAAGTTAGGTTTACAAACAAGGTTCAGCAACAAAAACTTCAAGGGGGCTGAAAAGGAAGGAGGGGTCTGCAGCAAGGTCTCAGAAAATCTCCCTTGAGGCCTCAGTCAAGAGGGCTGTGACTGAGGTTCAACAAAGTCCAAGACCTAGGATGATATTTATTGTCAGGCTCCAGAGGGAGTGTCAGTGCAAAGGGGATGCTGGGCTGCAAAAGCGATGGGCAATGAAAAAAAAAAATTCCCCTTAGAATTTTGTTAATCCAACAAATTCAAGGGGTCTTGCACTAAAGCTCAGCCAAGCCCAAGTTTGATTTGGGGTTATATTTGGGGTTGGAGTTAGGAGAATCCCAAAGCCTAGGACTCATGTGTAGGGGGCTATGGATTGAGTAGGACCATAAAAGGCTGCCAGAGTAGGGGCTGGACCTCAAAAAGAAATCACTCTTGGAAATTTGACTGGGGATCAGTCACTGATATATCCCAGGTTTATGTTTAGGACTTAGGGTTTAGGTTAGGCATAGGATTTAGGTTAAGGTTATGTTTAGTACAGAGACAAAGCCCATAACTCTTGCTGGTGCAGGGCTGCAGCAGGTTTGCCGGAGAAAGGGGGTGAGCTACAGACAGCCTAAACACTGGCCTCTTGTTCAACTCTTGAGCATCTTGGGTTAAATGTACAGCTGGCACCAAGAGGCCTCTGGTCTCAACTGTGGACTTCTCCATAACCCATTCTAAACTGGTCTTGAAAAGTTCCCAGAAATTACTTATTTTTGGACACCCTCCCCTGCCTTTGGCAACCTTACCCCCACTGAAGTCTCAGGCTCTGTCTCTTACTAACTGTAACCTTAGCTCATCCTTGGCTGAGCCTAGTCCAAAGCTGCCCAGCCATGGCACTGCTTAAGAAAGTTTTGGAGGATGCTTCAATGCAGTATTTCCATTTTCTGAAGCCTGTATTCATGGTATTCATGGTACTTTCATGGTGTATGTCTAACCATGGCGAGCACAAACGAAGTGTGTCTGAACATGTCTGTGACGCCTGCATTCCAGAGGCGTTAAGATGCAATTTTTGGTGAATTTTTGTCTAATGCAGTAATAAAATACATAGCCTTTCCATAGCAGTTGGCATCTTCACAGAGCCCCATAAAGGTAAATCAACTGATATCTCTTGTGCTAATTTTCCTTAATGAGATATATTTAAATGTTTGATCTTACCAGCACTTTCACCACCTGTGCCCTTACTTTTCAAAGTAAGTACATTCTTCAGAATGTGCCATCACTCTTGTACCCTCTTCAAGGTGCTGCTGTGCTCTGAAAGCTCAATCTGCGTGAATCTGCAGTGGCAGACAGAGTAGACAGTGGTTGCATCAACTGGACCGAGTCTAGGAAGATGAGAAGCAACTGGAAGGGGAGGGAGAAGAATTCTTGGATGAAAGGAGCTTGAGAGTTTGCATGGGAGAGAGAGAATCTGTGAGTGTCATGAACTCTGAACTATTTCACTGAGCAGTCACGTTATACTCTTATTTCCTTTTACAGAAAGTACCAAGTCCAGATATAGCTGTTTTTCATCTAAATTAGGTATTTCTTGACTAGTAGATAACATTTTTCATAATTCAGTTACATTTCTTCTTTTTTTTTTTGTTTTCTTTCTTATTTCTTCAAGCGAACAGTGAAATATTTCTGTATGTCTGTGTGGTTCAGTCGTTTGCTTTGCCTTGAAAACAAATGATCACTTATGGGGCCATGTGCTTCCTGTTACTTCTGGGGGTAATGCCTCACTTCTGCTATGTGTTTCAGAAAAAGTGCCAGTGAAATATCTTGAAGAAGAATAGTCAATGGGTAAACAAGTCTGCTGAGTTTAAAAAGTATATGAGCCAAGGCAGGAAAAAGAAAAAAACAATAGTGAGGCAGAAAAGCAAAATGGTAAAGGAACTAAAAGAATTCTCTGGTTCATTCTCTGGAAAAAGAAAAAAAAAGAGAAGATGGAGAAAGGAAAGAGCAATGTGAAAAGTCAAAGGTGGAACAGAAAGGAGAGTGACTAGGTAGTAAAGAGCATGCAGCAAAGGCAGTAGGCAGGTGACAGAATAATATAACTACAAGGACCAAGTAATGATTAAGAAATAGAAGAGACAGGGATAGGAACGGTGATGACATTGCCAGGCAGAAATTATTTATGTGGAAAAAAAAATCAGAGAGAGAAGATGGGTTGATTATTATACCACCAAACACAATTTCCCTTGACTTGGACATTTGCTTTATCATCTTTGATAAATTTGCATAAGAACTGGTCTTAATTTAATTTTTATGGACATATGAAAAACACAGCTCTTATGTGGAAGTCCTTATGCTAGATTTTTTTTTTATATTTGTAGTGAAGTTGTAAGAGAAACAGATGCACTCTCAAGAATCAATGCTTCTAGAAGTCTGTTGTTTATGTAAGGGATTTTAGTGCCCAGGACTACATACCGGCATACACTAGACACTACATAATGAATTTGCCTTTTATTTCTGGAAAGTGATTAATGAAAAAATGATATTCTTCTCAGCCACTGATTTCCTCTTCCATTTAGAATGATAGGTAGAATTAAAAAAATTAATACTTTCTATTTCAAAGGTCTTTCCTGAGAATTTAGTGTAATTCCTGTTTAGACCAGAGGCTGCCATTTTTAGGTACCTCTGCCCAGACTATGCAGATTTAAGTCACCGAAATCCAAAAGCCACTAATAGTTCTGAAAATCTCATCATTTATTGAAGCTGCTAACCGTAGTCAGTAAATTTAGAAACATCAATTTTATTCTTTTTCTGTTTATGATAATATTGTGTGTAATACTGTGGCACTTCCCTGTGTAAAACTAATTTAAACTGAAGCAAATGTTTGTACTTTGATCTGTGTTTTATCAAGGTTGCTGCATAACAAAATAATTGACACATATGTGTGCACTCTATTTTATGGACAGACTACTGACACATACTTTTCATGGCTCAAACCAAATTTTTAGATTGAACTTATTAATTCCTCCTATTAAACAATTATTATTTTAATGAAACTGAATTATTGTAGTTAGAATACTTTGTATTTTGATGATCAATATTCTCTCCTACGTCTTTCTATCAATCCAAGATCAAGCAGGAACTAAACCCAGTACACATTTCAAGTCCAATGGAAGATCTTAAGTTCTTGTGTGACTGTAGAAATTTTGTCATGAGCTGTACCCACAACTCTAGCTCTGCTCATCAAATTCTGCAAAACAGAGTCTTCAAAATGTGTGTAATGTTTGTTTCAAATACTTGTACATGGTTTGACATTTTCAGGAAGCAGTGAAGTGTTTTCTCTTGGCTGTTGAAGACAATTCTGTCAGGCTTTCCACTGAAAACTAGAAAGCTAAATCAAACTGTGCACGCTTCAGTGCTGCTGTAGCAAGAATTCTTCCAGTAAATCAGCTTCCAGCTGGTTTATTCAGAACTACCTCACACACCTCTGCTCTACCCTGCAACCTGCAGGATTAGCACTCTCCTGATTTCACATGGTAGAGGAAAAGAAAAGGAAACAGGGAATATGTGTGACTTCCTGATTATGTGACACTGAGGGCATTGAAAGCCTGGGAACAGTCCTAGCAGGGAGGAGATTTGAACCGATCTCTTCTGTTTTCTGTATATTATTTATTAACAAGGACCAATGACAGTTAAAGAACAAATGTCAGGAAGTGAAGTAGTTTGACTTCAACTTAACATGTGGTCTGTGCATTCAGGTTTGGATAAGTTCTTGAGTTATTGTTTCTGGACATTTCCAAATTTGGCTTTTAATATGTGAAGTTGAGGAGAACCTGACATGAGTCATGAAAATGCAACAAATAGTTTACTGAAAATTATAAAGCAGCTGCAAATGTTAGCTTCAGTCCTGTGGAAACAGCAGAAATTTTTCCAGCAACAGATGGTTGAGGGTTGTTTGGGGACTGTTGGTATGTACCTGCTCAGTTCTGTCTGCAGTCAAAGGATGTCATGAGGACACAAAAACAATTGTACTGGGTCAAAGATAGATCCAGCCCTCTATCCTGTCTCTGACAATGGTCTATGCTATTTCAGAAGTAAAGTAGGAAAAGCAGTTCAGGGGAAAAACCTTTACTTAATAACCTTGCCATTTGCTCTGCCTGTTTCAGAAATTTGCTTTAAATGTTTGCTGTCAGTTCATTCTACCATCTACATTACTCCAATTCTTAAAGCAGTTTTGTGTGGACAAGGATATAACATCTCAGTGGAAAGCAAAATTGTTCCATACACTAACAGTACTTACACAGCAGTGGAGACAGCAGTGCTAAATCCACCTGTGACCCCTGGGCTTTGCAAATGTCCACTTGGTAAAAACCTGTGGATATTTAGTTGTCAGGAAATGCTGTAAGTGTTCTGAGAAGCCAAATACTCTATCCATCTTAGCTATCACCCCAGCCAGCTTCCCGGGAGATGTGAAGATCACAAGAAAGGATTCAGATCTTACCAAGCCCATACATCTGTTTCTGGATTGTACTCAGCTAAGGGTGAGCTGACACAATTTCGGTTAGTCTGACCCTGTATTACTCTGAAAGAATGAGAATTGGAGAATCAGACATGTAAGCTCCCATTTAGCTAAGCATTTAAGTTATGCTGACTTACATGAAAAATGTGTGGGTTTAAGGGTGCTGCTGAACAACAGATTTTGTTATCAAGTCATATTCCCCTTTCAAACTTTTCAGAGGTGACATCCATTGACCTGAATGAGAATAAGAGTATGGGTTGAGCCCACACAGAATAGTTTTGATCACCACTCTGAAAAAGCATGTAGAACAATCTACTGTTCTTCAAAGCGACTTGTGTATCCACCATACCCAGTATCTCTCTACAGGGTCCTGTTTCATAATCATAGTACTGGAAAATTTTCAGCAGCTTTTATTGACTTTTTTTTCTTTCAAATCACAAAAGAACTTGGCGTTACACTATCTTGATTTAGTTTTAAGATTTTTCTTTAAATAACAATTATTTGTAGCCTTGCTAAATTGTAACCCAAAAAGAGGATTAGTACTTGAGCCACTGAAACTCGAGTCTGATGCTGATGGCTGGACAGAGACCCATTACCAAAAAGACAATGTGTAGACAATAGTAAAAGATGCCCAGAATAAGATGTGTACATGGCTTCAAAACTTGATCATTATTTTAGACACAAAGATAGGAAAATCTGCATAGCATCTAAGAAGTTTTCAAACAGGAGGAAATAAATCAGTGAATTGTAAATAAGAGTTCATTAAAACTACATTAAAGTCATCTCACTCTGTTCACTCACATTGTTGTAGCTCTGCAAAAAAGCCCCATTCTTCTGACTGAGAAAAATGTAAGTTTGTAAGGCCGTTTGATTACAGCCTTGATAAAATTAAAATTGTTGATTGCATCATTTATATTCAATCTTATTAGTATTATTAATTCATTAGACCAGTTGGACAAGCTATTCTCTCCAATTCTTTCTAAGATCAATAGTTATAAAAATGACAAGGCAGGCAGATTAAGATAAATGTTAAATAGTACAAGCGAACTAAGATTGCCGTTTAATTGCAACCATGTGAAACCAACATTACATAACAAAGGATTTGATTGTTTCAGCTTGACACAGTCATTATTTGTTGGATTTTCAGTACAAAAGCATCATGTGAAGTGTTTTTAACAGAAGTCCTCCAAAAACTTGAAAAATGTTTCATTAAATTGAAGAAGAAAACCAGGAAAACCTTTTGTCATATTTCAGCTCAAAGTGGGTGAACCACCTTATAAAAAGCCACGTTGCTCCATGTTAGTGAGAGAACACCTGCACTTGTAGACAGCCGCTGGAGAAAGGGAAAGGTGAGGAGCACTCAGGTGCTCAGCAGGTTGCAGAAGCCGTGCATTTCATGCAGGACAGTCGGGACAGTAGCCCACCTCCAGGGGCTGATAGCTGCTGCACAGACAGACGTGATGTAGACAGCTCAGCTCACCCACTGATGGGACATTGGTGTTGCTGGAGAAGCAGCCAGGCAGCTGCTGGGATTGCTTGCAACCTCTGCCCAGTGAGTTTCACCACATCAGCTGGGGAAATGCTGCCTGGAGTGTAGGGACATCCTTTCTGCAAGTCACATGCCAAAGCTGTCCTGCTAATCTCGTGTTCAGGCCATTAATTCTGTGTCTTCCTATCTGCTTTGTCTGAGGAGCAGGCCTAAGATCCCTCAGTGGACTGTGGCTCAGCTGCAAAATATTTTAAATGCTGGGCAAAATGCCATGTGTTTGTAGCTAGCATTGAACAATCACCAGGAAAACATGTTGTGAATTATCACTAACAGCTTTTCTCAGTGTGGGAGCTAAACAGAAGAAGGGGAGCTTGGCAAGCGACTGAACATGTGAGCAAAGCTGGTAATTTATCATGCTGTAGGAATCAAACACAGGGTGGAACCCATGGTCAAAAGACAAATTCCTATAAACACAGAGCTATGTTGTCCAGGCAAGCTGTACTGGACACTGCACTGAATAATCTGGGCTAGTGTAGTAGAGGGAGAAAAACTAAAGGAAACAATTGTCCCTGTGCTAATGAGATTTCTAAATTACTATGATGAGGATGACCCACACGGTGGTGTAATCCTCCCCCTGGTGTCAAGGTGGTGAAGAAAACAGAAATTAGGGAGTTGAGAAAGGCTGAGACTGTGGAAAGCTAAATGGCTTCTTAATTCAAATGTCCCTACATTATTATTACTATGGTATTAAAATCAGCAGGAGGTTTATTTGCCAGACTTATTATTAGAGGAGCTGGGCAGGTCACAAACGAGCCTCACACTGTCAGCTCTGCATAGGGCCCAACTTGAACTGCTGGTACTGCTGAAGGGAGAATTTAGTTTCTCTTCCTCCAGATGAATAGTCTACTCTCAGTTCAATCTGTTCCAAACAGCTTCTGGCTAGTGGTAACTGCTTATTTTTCCTTTGAATTATTGGAGCCTGACCATTTAATACATTCACCAGCTTGCTAATTCTTCCCTGTCCTTGCCTGAGTCACACCCTGTGCATCTTCTTTTACCCTTCAGAAACCTAGTGGCTTTAGACAACTTCTATCCCGTCTATTTTGGTAGACAAACCAAAATATTGGTATTTTGGTATTTACCAAAATTTTGGTAAACAAGCCTGTTTTGGTGCCTTTTCATGTTATAGGAAGACTCTGGTTCTGCTTTAACTGATCTGCCTGGCTGGGGTTGACTCCACTCTCAAAATACCACGGTGTGGGTGTACACAGGTAGATGGCTACAGATTAATTAGGTGGCTAAACTCCTCCAAAAGGAGTCAAACAGTCAGTGTAACATGGACAAAAACCAGTTTGCCAAAATAACCTTCCCCATTGGGTGTTCCTACAGTAGACACATTTTGTTTGGGCCGATAACTCCTACTCTCTCAGGAGAAAAAATGAGCAGAAAGTTAATTCATTAGTTAGATATCATACCTAGGTAATGCTGAGTCTCAATAGGATCAAATAGGATCATGACAGAGTCTTAAACTTTCATGTCTTTTTTTTCAATAGGGATTATGTAAAACATATAATCACCCTGAGAGGGTCCTGTCAGCCTCATTTTGGACAGTAGTTTCAGTCACAGCACCATTCCCAGTTCCTGCTGCTGTCGCATTGCTTCTCAGATCTTCAGTGTTTGCCACATAACGTGCTCTTTCTTCCAGATGGGCTCAGCAGATTCAATGCTTAGATGATTCTAGAGAAGGATTTTTTCTAGATGATTCTAGAGAAGGATTTTGTGTTAATACGTAACTCTACAAGTGGAATGCTTGAATGCTTTTTTCAGCCATACACAGTGGCTTTGCCTGTTTTAAAAGTAAGTGCTTTAAACAAATCTCATCCTTTAGAATAACAAAACATTTTTAAAACTTTCTCATCTGCCCTATTTTTCTAGTTCATTCCTTCGTACTGAGAGCAAGGACTCTTGACTAATGATTAGACAAGATAGCATAGATGTTTGGGGAAATAATAATGTGTTAGGAGTAGATGATGCCTAAATGTGCTTTACTAGAGCCAGGGCATGATGGCAAATACTTTACTTTGAGGATAAGAAGCGGTCATTGATTATTTATACCTACTTATTTTAAGATGTATCTCGTGTATGGGTACTGCTGGTTTCATAAATCTTCCTGTTCTTTTTCAAGGCAGCCCATTCAATGAAAACAGCAACATGTGGTGGGGTCAGCACACCCTCATCTATTTTTGTATTTTCTCTTAATGTACATCAAATTAGAAAATATTTGTTCTGTCTTTCACTAACTACAAATATCATGCTGCCCCTTAAAAATATGCCATAAGCCATTTCTTAACCTTTTTACTCAAATCTACAAGCTACTTGTTCAGTATGACACACGGAGATGTTTCACTACACGCAGCTTACATCCACGAGAGAGTACTGTCTCTTCTACTCTGACCTGTACCATTGTAAGTCATCATGTTTTGTACAAATATTCTTTTTGTAAAGGCTTGCACAGGGTAAAATTGCTGTCACTGAAGAACTGTGTGCGACTGGCATAGGGTGATCTGGGAACCCCAGATAAACTCTGCCTTGCTCGTGACAGATGAATAACAGAGGAAAACAAAAGTACCTCAATATATCTCAGAAGAAGCAATTTTCCCAGCCCTCAAACCTAAGAACTAATTTAAGTGTCATATTGATGACCAAAGCTTAAAACTGTATTTTTAACACAGTTTAATAGGCATCATGATACCTCAGGTAGCCTGTGCACACACTTGTGTGGATACATATTAGACACAGAATTTCCTCCAGGAGAAGAGTCTTCTAGGAAAATATAATCTTATTTTATAGATTAAGTGGTGGTTAATTCATCAGCCTGGTCTTATTCTGTATTTCTAGGCTCAATTTTCTGTTTTTGACATCTAATACGAGCTTTTCATTACACTCTATTAATAATGTTGAAAAATCCTACATTATCTGTGGGAAAATACTAATAGACTAGGATCCAAACTATTTCTCAACCTTCTTTTCGAGAAGTCAAATAGTATTACATTCTTCAGTCCCTACCCTGGTTTTATGGCCCTCCTCTGAAGTCCCTGAAGCATGTGGACATTGTTTATATGATCTTCCTCAGTCTGAAAAGCTTTCCTGCATCTACCAGAAAGTTAAAAAAAAAAATTTATTTTCAAACCTAATTTAGTGAAAACAAATCATGGGTAACAGATAATCTACACACCTTATCTGTACAACCAGAAAAAGAAGTTTATACATGTCCTCAGTTTGGTCTGACACTTTAAGAGGTATTTTCAAATATAGTCCTATTATCATTTGTGTTATTTGTTTCTTGCATTCACAATAAAGCAATGCTAGAAAAATGCAATTTAAACTTGGTTTGTTCTTTGAATTTCTTAAGTAATTAGCTGTAAATAGTTTGGGTTTTTTTTAATGGGAAATGTGTCTTGCTTAGACTGGGGAGAGAGAACAAAGGTGGCTTATCTTATTTCTCTTACTAATTGATCAAGTTCAAGAAATAAGAAGTGTACTTTAGAAACCTTCCTTCTCTTGCAGACTACTGACTAAATTAGAAAACTATAGCAAGACATGCATGCATTACATTATGCGTGGCAGCTGTCAGCTGTGTGTTTTAAGAGTCCGCATGAAGCCCCGCTGTGGGATCTTCTAGTTTGACTGCAACGTCATCTAGTGATGGTTTCACTAACACTACATACAGCTTTCCCCCAAAATTTCTGCCCTCCAAAACCAATTATTTTAAAGCTTGGAGATATATGTGGGTTTTTTTGCAGACATTTTATCTGACCTCTCACATAGAAATGCAATTTTTTTGCATTGTAACTGTAGGCAGTGGCATAATAGTGCTATCAGCTCTCTTGTGTAGTCATTCCCAGGCTATCAACCATTCTGGCAGCTGTTGATCAGATATATAGTACAATAATATGACTATCTATTTCCTGTGTAGTTTCTCCTTTCAACATCTGGATGTATCAATATGTGTTGCTGTTGCTGTGTATGCCTTGGTACACATGTACAATGAATTTTTGGGGGTGGCAAATCTTACCCTTTTTCATATGAAGGACTCGTTCATGAATCTCTAAAGCTGATCTCTCTTGGAATGCCCACAAAGTCCCAGATTCTGATGAGTTCAGAAGCCAGCAAGTGCTGAGGGATGAGCATGGGGAAAGAGAATAGCCCAAGAGGTTGCAAAATACAAAAGCCTGAGTGTTAAGAGCGGTGGAAGTCAAGAAAAAAGTTTATTCACTTCTTAGGTACAACAGTTTACCAATCTAAATTACATTAAAGCACTGCCATCTTAAGTATAGCTGTGATATTCCTCTTAACTTCCCAATTATTCAGTCAGAGATAAGAGATCTGTATTGTCTCAGATTATGGTGGTGAATCCAAAGTTGCTTTATTTGTGGAGAAGGGACTCACTAATTTTCCAGTTACTGAGACATCAAAATAAATACAAGCAGCAACTAAGGACAAAGTGATTTCAGAGATCTGCACTGTGTAGAGTGAACACAAACAGGACATTTGTGCTTAATCGCAATATTGGGTGATCTCAAAGATTTTTCAAGTATCTGCAAGAGACAATGAAAAGTATTAAAAAGGTAAATAATGAATGAATATTTTTTCCTTTGTTGGAGGTTGCTTTATTTTTAATAAAAATGATATTGTGCAATTTATCTATTCTGAAACTAATATAGAAATAGAAAAAAATTACAAAGAATCAGAAAACTAAGTTTCTCCTTCTGAGTCTTTATAAATTTGTATTTTTATTTTTTTACAGAGTTTTTAAATGCTCAAAATCTCTAAAACCTTAATGTAAAATCAGAGGTTAGGTATTCCTCCCAGAAGAGAATTGCCCATGAATCCTGTGTTGCTGATGCAGTAGCATCTAATGAGCAGTCATTTAGAAATTAGATTTTGATCCCCTAAAGGTCATTAGCCTAGCAAATCTGACAGCTACATGAAAGGTAGTGAAGACACAAGTACATGTTGGTAGCCAGGAGCTGATAAGTCAAGGCTGACATTAAGGTTTTACTGGGAAAAAAAAAGCCATAATAGCTGTAATGTAAGTAATATCCATTTAAACTATATTAGCACTCCGATGAAAAGATAGTTTTCAAAATGGTGTGCTTTTCATAGATCATGTGGTTGGAAAGGCAGTAGGAAAGCAGACCAGGAATGGGTCTTAGCTCTCTGTGCAAACTGACACTTCTGTCAAAATGCAGGAATTGCACTCTGCTTGTAATACATCAAGGTACTTGACTCTTTGGGTGCCCTGACTTTGCATTTAAAACCACTTCTA
Organism: Irena cyanogastra; assembly: GCA_013397155.1. NCBI lineage: Eukaryota > Metazoa > Chordata > Aves > Passeriformes > Irenidae > Irena > Irena cyanogastra. The sequence continues at coordinate 201,970 of VWZV01001529.1, read as the reverse complement.
CTTTCATAGTATAGGTGGTTATAGCTATAAAAAAAAAAGGGTTTATTAAAAATAACACATTAAACCAGTGAATTACAGCAGCAGCTCTGTTTTCAGAGACCATATAAATTAATTACTTTCTCATCCTTCTCTGACCTTACTTCGGTAAGTAGGTAAGATAAATTCATTTGACATTTGCTCTTTGCCAACTTTACTTCCTGAACATCCTCTGCAAAGCAGGAGATTAATCCTTCAGGGTTAAAGCATGATGTACACAATACAGCTGTACCAGAGACCAAGAGGACAAGAAAATTCTCAACACATCCTCTATCAAAAAATTAGCGAATAGATCCAGATTAGTGATTATATTCTTCCTGCTGGACTTGATCATAAGGGAAAGGGAGTGGCAGCTGATTTCCATTTGGTCCTTGAAGCATCATGGCTTAACCAGTGGGGACACTGAACAACATTGGTGCTTTTCTCCCCAGGGCACGCTTGAGGAGTGAGAACATGGTGGCAAGGGAGAGCCCTTGGAGGATTGCGCAGTTATGCACAGATGGTTGCACAGTGCTTGCCCCAACCCCAAAAAAACACATGCTCTTGAACACAACTTTTAACAAGAAGAAAAATGAAAAAGAGGATTAATAAAAACTGTTGTAACAGAAACAATTGGGTGCCACTTCAAAATTGCTGAGACTCATTACTTTTGTCTCTCTGTTATTGCTTGGGAAAGGAACTGCGAGAGGTAATAAAATACTGTCAATACAGAGGTAAAAAACAACACCCACTCTGTCTAATGTTTTGACATGAGGATCTACTGGCTACCAACACGAGGCTTTATGGGTCATTGTGTTCCATATTTTCCTTGTGAGATGTACTGCACCTCAATCAGTTGAGATTATGGCAAATTACCTGGATGTACAATTTAAAACCTCAAATAGATCATTGGCCAGAAAATATAGATGAACAAACAGCAAGTTTCATGGCTTATTCAATTGAAGGGGTTACATTTTTGCAGGGTCCCTCACATTTGACTCACCATATTGATGTCACACAGCCCACTAGGCAAAGACAATAATGAAGTTTTGCTGGAAAATCAGTCATGTAAGCAGCACTGGATTATTTGTTTTTCTGAGGGCAAGTCATTTTACAGCACCTGGACACAGCATCTTGCTCTGCTGGATTCCTTGAACAGGAATTCTTAAAGCCTTTTCTATTTTGTGTTCAACATTTCATGTTTCCTGAGTTAGAAGAATAATTTCATAAGTAGACCCTAAACTCTAATGATGTCAGGCTGAACAACTTGAGTCTTTTTAAAGTGCTAACCCCCAGGAGATGTTGGAATCGGCATTTTATGTGTGAGACTGAGCAAACTTATTTTGCAAAGGCTCCTACAGGCATGAAGCATAGCACAGCTGAGTGAGAAGGTGCAAGTGAATCCAGCACTGGTGACATCTTGCATCAAATGTGAGAGAGTGGTGTTTTTTCTGGCTCTCAAAAAAAATAATTTATCAGAATGCATTGTGAGCTTGTGGGTCTCACCTATGCACCATGTTTGGGCCCAAAACTGGTTTTGTAGCTTGGGCTGCACTCATCTGAAGGGAGGAAGGTGGACACTGCTCTAAATGGCAAGGAATAAGAGCAGGGACTTTCTAAATACCGTTAGAGCTTTGGGAGATGGGGGCACGTGGGACAACCAGCCAACTGTTTTAGCCAGTGATAATTTAAGTACTAATTCCTGTCTGGTTTTTTTGCACAGTCACACAAATGTGCATTTCTGCTCCCTTTAGCTGCCTCCTCATTCCTAAGGCTCCTACGGACAGTTTTAAGAAAGACCGGGTTTATAGAGAGAGGTAATACTCGTACTAAGCAATTCTCACAGTCAGTAAATAAAGACAAGCAGTCACTCAAGGACTCCATCTGGCCTGAAACAGAAGGGGTGACTTTGACACCAGCGCAGTTTGGAAAAAGTTATTCTGACTTGAGATGAGTTATGGTAATTTCCTGAGTGCTCAGGCAGGCATCACGATTTACTGTGAAGTGGCAGGCAAAGGGGAGACAATTTCTTGTTTTTATTCACCTCCATGGTACAGAAGGAAAGAAAAATCATGGTGAAAGCAACCAATACCCACAAATAGTTTTACAACACACCACATGCAAAGTGATGTTAGTAACAGGAGCTCCAGTCTATGGATGCTTGTTCCTCCTCCTGACCCCACTTTTACAGATTTGCTGATCTATTTTTTTAGGAAGTAAATTTATTCACAAAACAGGTTTGAGGATCCTTCTATCAGCCAAGTGCAAAGGAAAAGGAGAACCCAGTTCATAAAAATATCAGGACACAATAAAAATGTCATAATTGTTCTAAATAAGGAATTATGAAGGGGAACAAGACATCAGGTAGAAAAATGTGCTGGCAGGGCTGAGTACAACTTATAAGCATTTTTTAAATGTGTGAGGCACTGAACAAATGATAATGTTTGGCAGAAAAAAGCAGTAATGAACAGTGCCAAAACCCAAGAGGAAACACTCAGTAATTAATCTTGCTGTGGTCCTGGGAAGAAGCAGTCCTAAGGCATTGTAGATTAAAAGGTACTTTCACTTAGTGAAGGTGATAGCAGACAATATCTATTAAAATAGCATTCAGATGGTTAGGTGTGTATATTTTATAGTCTCCTCTACTCAAAATGGCAGGTTATTCCAGATTCCCACTGGTCTTATGATCAGAAACCTTCTTTTAATTTGAAACCTTTTTTTTTTTTGTGAAGTCATACCTATGCATTCTTGTGTCAATATTGCCATTTAGCTTTGTTTCCAAACTATATTTGTAAAACACAATAACATGTTACTTCCGTCCTTATATAATTGCATTAATAAATTAATCCCTTCTAGTTCCGGATTTGTGAAAGACTTTCCATTGTCTAAATCAGCTTTGTGTTTCTTTCCAGTCAATAAAGATTCAATTTTCCTCAGCTATGACTTTTAGACTGGCACACACATTTTAACAGACATTGAAAATTTCAATTTTTTGTATGTTCTAGAACACCCTTTGACTTCTATGTCGGCAAATCACACTAATATTTCAGTAAAATGAATATGTGCAATATTTTCTGTTCCCTTTTATTTTACTCAACATATTACAAATTTTCAACAAACTTTTGTGTGCTTGACCTTTTCATGCCCAAGTTTGTATTTTTCTTGTGGTACATTTTCTTCCTTTTCTCAGAGTATTTCTTCCTGTCCTTCATACAGTTTTCTTCCTGTATATTAAAAAATAATTCAGGCTTTTGATAAAAAAGATCCTAAAATAACTCCTACAAGGATTTAATCTTTAGCCTGTCCTAATCTTGCAATCAAACTGTGATGCTCAGTCCACAAAACCTCCACTTCAGTTAGTTCTTGATCATTTTATAACCAGTGATCTGATCTATATCTTTTCCAGAGTACTCTGACTTTGTGGCATATTATCGTCTTGATTTTGGATAAAATCAGCAGGGTAGCAGATTTTGATGAAGAGGAGACTGCAACATTCTTCTCCCTTCCAGTATTTCCTTTTCACTGATGGCAGAAATAATAAAAAACTTAAAGAGAGATCTAGTTTCAAATTTATTTAATTTAAGTCACCGTGAAGCACTAACTTGTGCTCTTTTTGCCCATGAGGGTAAATCAGTCAGGATTCTCCAGAACAGAATGGGATCAGGAAATTTTGGAGAAATACAAACTAACAAAGCATGATTTGATAAGAAATGTATTGCATATACGTGATCATGGGCATAAATCTACCCTCTCCCCGATACTCATGTCTCCATAATTGTTTAATTAAACAGGATGGTGCAGTGTGAAGTTATTTTTTAAAAATTTATAAATGAAACCATTTTTTGAAAAGGAAACAGCAGTAGCTCGCCTCCTTAGAGTAGTCATAGACATGTGCAGTATACTTTAATTATATATTCAGTGACAGAAGATTACTTGAAGAATATTTATCATTTGACTAAACTTCACGGACAACCAGCTTCAACTGCTTTGCACAACTTTTAAATGTGAAAGCCTACAAATTAAGAGAACCAGGATGGGCTGACTTTGATGCATTTTTAAAAATAATGTATCACACGAACTCTGCAGTCCGCACACTTTCAGCCCGTGATGAAATTGCTCCTTTTTAAGCAATTGTCTTGGGCAGGCCAAGGCCAGAACAAAGCCTCTGCCCAGCAGCAGGATGTGTGGGGAATCTCACGCTTCTCTCCTCTGGAGCCAGAGTGAAGGCGTGGGAACGTGTGAACAGTGGGAAAGGCCCCAGCTCAGTTTGCCAGAGCCGAGGCTGGAAAGAGCCATTTGTGGCCATTGTTGGTCTGCAGGTGCCTGTGCTGCCCCAAAACAGCTGTGTTCAGGCTGCAGGACAGGGGCCAGTGAGTCGGGGTGACCCTGGTGGGTGGGGGCTGGAGGGAAGCTGGCCTCACACAGGGCGAAACTTAGAAAAGGCTCCTTTATTTGCTTCTGCTCCTACTTCTTCAGTGTGATCCAGAGCTAGCTGGGCTCTGTCTCCAACCGTTCCTCTGTATCTGTTTGTTCCACATCTGCTGTGCAGAAATTATGATGTGGGTAGGCTCTGCTCTCATAACAAACACAATGTCCCTTGTGCTCCTATAAAATTGTTCTCTCTTTAAGCCTAGAATCTTCAATTACAGATCCACATGGTCTTTAAAGTCCCTTTTATTAGGCAATAAAATCAAAAATTTATTAGGACTATGCCACTGAGGAAGTATTCCCAGAAGATACGTTGTGAGAAGCAGTTAATAACCAAAGCAATTCCAGCAATTTCTGGAGGCCAGCAGGCTATACTTTATCAAGGATTGCTCAAACTGGTACTGGCCTGTGCACACTTGCAGCTGTGCTCACAAGGGTGGCTCTTGCAATTTCAGCAGGTCAGGACATGGCCAGCTGCACACAGGGACAAAGGCAGGATGCTGTGATAACAAACTTTCCAGTGAATTTCAGTCTGTCAGAGACATTCTCTTTGTTTCTCCTCCAGAGGAAGCATTATTTGAAGGGTAAGAAAAAATGCTTGAAATCTTTATGCGACATAAGAAGGAGAATGTGGAAATCAAACTAGATTTGTGGCTCATTAAATGCCACTGCCTTTAAAATGCACATGTTCCTCTCATTCTGAATGTTCTGCCTGACCGTGCCTCTGTGCATCACTGTCAGCCTTTCTGAAGCACCCACTGGGCACTGTCTTTGATCACTTGGCAACAAGTTCAGAGATGATTACCCAGCAATAGTTTGTATTGCTAAAAGAAAATAAGCTAAGAAGCAATTAATTACTTTCTTAAAAGCTAGTTTTTCATTTTCCATCTGTATTCTGTGGTCAGTTACGCATTTGGACAGCAAACATTTACCCTTAATTATGTTTGTCTTCTTGAGCCACTGCAGGTTTATGAAATCCTAAAAATGCTGCAATGAAAGCTATGTGGTACCTTAATTATCCTTATTTATACTCAACCGCATCCTTCTGCAGTGATAAAGATATTGTTCAATGAAAGCCATCGAGACATGGTTTATCACAGTTTATCACAGTTTATCACACTGAGGTATATGTAATTTACTTATCTTTGCTCTTTTTTACTTTTTCCTGCTTGTTTTCTGAGTGAAAATTATAAAACAACTTATGCTTTTTCACAATCCTAAATTTGATTGTTTTGTAAGTCTCTAGATCTTTAACAATTAAATCTGACTTCAGGTTTAGATGAAACAATGTCTTAGGTGACTAAACATATGTTCTGTTCTTTGGCTTCTCAGTGGTCAAGACACCCACCAGGACCCACGAGCCCCAGCTGCTACTTTGTGTGGTCTTCCTTGACAGTAGGAAGTAAATTTAAAAATTCTCAGGTGGAAGAAGGGCTTCATTAATCTTCTGGAGTCTCAACTCCCACCGTAGATTTAAGGCTTACAGTTTGGACCCTTCACCCACACGCATGGAGATGTGAAAACAGGAGGCATCTTTTCTAGAGGCATCTTTTCTAGAAGGCAGGTTTCCTGATCCCTCTCGTCTGTGAGGAAATATTTATGTTTGGGAGGGATTATAGTGTCATGCTTGGGCCCAAACCAGTCAGTCTGTGGAGCAGATTACTTTTCTGCATTTCATCAAGACCCTGTAAAGACACAAGGAATGAAAACAGAGACATTCCAGTTTTCAGGGATTTTTTTAGAATGTTTTCAGTCTCAGCCCCTGATATCAAAACAAGTAATATAAAGCTGGTTAATTGTTGTTTCTTGGCTGTCTATTGCTCTAATGTCAAGAATGAAGTCACTCTTGGATCACTATTTTGTGGATTCAGCTCTGTAAGGCACAAGTTATGTCACATTTACATTTATCTAAAGATATTCATAGCCTGCAGCTTAAATTTTTGAATCCTGTACCTCTATTCAGAGACTCAGAAACTGTTGTATTTTATCTGAGGCTTACCTGTGCCAAAATCACACTTTTGATACTTTTGTATTCATTAAAATCAGAAAAACCTGCATTTTTTTTCTTGCCATTATTTTAAGCTTTGCAAATTCCTAACTGAAGTTTGCAGTCATGACAGGTGTAATGCCTCACAGTTCACGTCTGAGATTTCAAGCACCCTGCTGCTGTTTTTGTCAGTCTTATTTTCCTCTAAGAGCTTCTTAAGTAATTTTTATTGTAGCTGATCAGTATATATTTTTCTCTGGTTTCCCGAAGGCATGTCAAGCTAACCTGATTAGATATGAAATTGGATGCTCTGGAATAGTTAGGGAAGTGTGCTAGAATTTTCAATAGGTATGCTTTCAGCTTCTTTTTGCCCTCAGATGAACTAAAGTGCTTTTTAACATGTCCACAGGGTCCTGTGCCATTGGATTAAATGGTTATGCAATGTCTGCTGGTCTGTTCACTGTCATCTCTGTTATTACAGTAGCTGAGCTCTTCACAAGCATAAAAGAATCCATTGTTCCTCAGAACACCTGGGGCTTTGAAGTAGGAAATCTATCATGTCTGTGGGGAATGAATGGAGAAGAAAAATTAAGGGCTAAACCTTAAAGGTCCTTCTGGCTTGCAACGCTAAGATGAACAACATTTAGAGGGAGACTGAGCCTGGGGTATTCTCATCTCCAGGTCAGTCAGCCCTGAGGAGAGTTAGACACTCGTGCAACTGATCCTGAAAAACTCCTGAAGCTGTCAGAAACTTGATTTCAGATGGAGGAGGTGCAATTTAAATGCTCCTGCAGGTTCATGCTCTGGTGAGTACCGATGCTTGATGTGACGAAAATAAGTTATTGGACTTCATTTATCTCAAATACCTGAAAAGTTATTCTATACTTACAGCATCGGAGGGGGAAGCCTGGGTTGAAAGCACTCAACTAGACAGAAGAGGGATCAAAACCAGGTTTCCTACATACCACACACAGGCCTACCCTAGCTACAGGAAGATCCTTGTTCTCCCCAGGGACTGTATGGTAATTCTACTTAATGCAATTTCTGGTTAAGTATTTCTGAAGTCCCATAGCAGCTCATGGGTTGTAGGATTGCATCCCTGCTCCTAGCACAGTAGCTTTGTAGAATCTTAGATATGTGGCATGCTCAGATACCTCAGGGGTTTGGGGGCTAATCGCTTCTTCCTCAGATCATCTGTGGCTCTGAACTGGACTGTTGCATAAAAAGAGATAACAGATGTCCCTTGTCTACAGTGGCAAGGTCTTCTTAGTGTCACATTATCCTTTCACATGACCTTATTCCTGAGCATTTACCTCATTAACTGTGCCAGTAGAGGTCTTGAGAAGGAGAAGACCATTTTGATTGAACTTGTGAATATCTTTCTCAGTATTTAGTGGTGTGAAATGGTGGAGCCAGATGGGTTCTTCTTCATTAAATTATGTGACAGAAATCTGAGAATAGTACTGATACCTCTGTAGAAGCCACATGTTTCTATGTGCTCCATATCCTTAAGCCAAAAATACTTTGTCCTAATCATGAAACAAGATGACTTTAGAGACCTAGTTTTAAGAAAATAACCATTCATTTTCACCAGTATCTTTGATATTGTGAATTATCTGCAAGTTTTTCATTAAGGCTTTGGTGACATGTTTACAGTTTTCAGTATTCATACTATGCTATTCAGTTCAAATAATTTCATATCTGCTCTGTGAAAAGATGGCTTCCAGAGCTGTCTTTGCCTTACTAAACACTTCTGAACATACCATCTTTACCGTGTCACACGCCCAAGAAAACAGAACTAGAGAGAGACACTTTATTTTTAGTTTTTTCTTCCTGGTTAAAATATCTCTAGACTGCTATACTGGAGAGAATCTGTTGACGCTAAGAAATCTGGAGTAGATTATCTGGAGTAGAACTGTGTACAATCCAGTATCCAACTGGCTAAGAAGGAACAAGAGCTTGAAGGGCTGAGGCTGCAGGCAAAGAATGGATTCCTAATGTCTTGTAATCCTCCTGCTTTAGAGAAATCGACTGTGTACTAGGAGACACTGCTAAACTTGGGCTCGGGGATCTTAAGCAGATAGAGTGCAGGTAGGACTTCAGTATTTCTCCCTAAGATGGCCAAGCTGATTCACTTCTACAGAATCATATACTCATATAAATCATTTAGGTAGGAAAAGGCCTTTAAAATCATGATATCCAAACATTAACTCAGAACTGCCAAGTCCACTACTAAACCTTGCGCCTCAGGAACTTGACTATACATCTTTTAAATACTTTCAGAGATGGTGACTCAGCCACTTCCTCGGGCAATTTGTTCCAGTGCTTCACAACCCTTTCCACAAAATTTTTTTTACTAATACCCTATCTAAAGCTCCTCCAGCACAACTTGAGGCCTTTTCTTCTTGCCCTATCACTTACTACCTGTGAGAACACGCCAACCCCCACCTGGCTGCACCCTCCTGTCAGGCAATTGTAGAGAGCAATAAGGTCCCCCCTGAGCCTCTTTTTCTCCAGGCTAAACACCCCCAGCTCCCTCAGCTGCTCCTCACAGCACCTGTGCTCCAGACCCTTCCCCAGCTCTCTTGCCCTTCTCTGGACACACTCCAGCCCCTCAATGTCTTTCTTGCAGTGAGGGGCCCAGAACTGAACACAGGATTTGAGGTGCGGCCTCATCAGTGCTGAGTACAGGGGGACGGTCACTGCCCTGCTCCTGCTGGCCACACCAGTGCTGATCCAGGCCAGGATGCCAATGGCCTTGTTGGCCACCTGGGCACACACACTGGATCATGTTCAGCCACTGTCAATCAGCACCCCAGGTCCTTTTCCACCAGTCAGTTTCCAGTTAGTAGGTACATGATTTCTATCACAATTAATATTCCAAGAGCAGAATTATGCTTTCTTTCACTGTACATGTCCAGGTAGCTTTTTTCTAGTTTCTTTGAAGTCAGACAAGGTATAAAAGTGTAGAAACATGTCAGATTTCCTCTTCTTTAAATAATACAGCTCTTACATGAGAATAGACATTTACATCTGTGTTCATGACATTTCACTTGATAGCTCTTAGGTATGTGGCTGAAGAGAAAACCATGACAGTATCACCCCTCACATTTCAAGACAACTCCAAAATTATACTTCTCTCCTCTATAGATTTACCTGGCATCAGTCACAAACATTTTCACTCTCTGGTTTGTTCATAAGAAAACTAAATTAACCCTAGAACTCAAAGATCAATATCGTGATTTGTTGGAGGAATCACTAATTAAGCCCCTTAAACAAATACTTTATTAACAGTTAGGACACGTTATACCCTGTTAATAGTTATGGAAAATTTAGAAATAAGCTTACAACCTGAACATTTATCAAAGGCTTTGAAAACAGGGAGTCAGTTGAAGTTCAGTTAGTTCTCATTCACTAAATTAAGCAGAGAAAACCTGTAGAATATGCAGAGGTCACATCTAACTAGCAGACAACACCAGCAAAACCCAGACAAAAATGATGTACAGATCTTGTGAGGGACCCAGCCAAGTCAACCAACTAAAGCAGAAGGCCACAGAGGTCACATGGTATCCACACCAATAACATGGGCAGCTCCCAAAACAATACAAGATGAAAGTCCTGAAATATTTCTGAGACACTGGTCTACGTTTCACCTGGATAAAGACAACTAATAAAACAGCATGAATCTATCACAGAACATCCATGCGACAAGGCAAGGGAAACTGCGAGCTATAGAACTATTTTTGCTTCTTTTTTTCCCCTACAAAACATCAGAGATTATGAGAAAAGCACTTCCCTAAGTTGTCAGAAAGATTATAAAAAATTCACCAAGAAATCAATGCATGATGCTCAGAAAAAGACAAAAAGACAACAGACCACAGTCTGCTGCCAAATTAAGAATTCTCAGTGCAGGGTTGTAGGGAACAAAACCACCAGATTTGCTGCAAAGATTTTTTTCTCAAGTCTGTGCTATATTTAGCTCTTCTTGAGTGATCTCATGCCTTAAATTACATATTATTTTCGGTGGCCCTACTTCTATAGTCTGTTCCGCCAGGAAATTATCTGGATCTGTAAAAAGCTACCTAGGCTAGAGCTGTATCAACTTAATAGGGCTACTGGCCTCAATTTGGCGTGCACAGAAGGGCAAAGCTCTTTGGAAGTATTGGTAGAAACAAATGTCTTATGTTGGTTCCTTTCAGGTCAAGTTGAATGGAGGGCACAGAGAAAAAGCATAGAACACAACGGAATAATGGCTTTAAATATAGCTTCAAGGAGAGGCTAGGTCATACTGCAGGAGATTACAAAATGTATTTGAAGGAAATCATCTATACCAGCACCTGCAAGAATATTGGGAAAGACAACAAGCGAAGTAAACTGGTGACATCACTGCTAAGGAAATCTCCAGCAGTTCTTCTCATGGTCACCAATAGTGCCTGGAAGGAAGCTCAGTGGCAGCTGGTTTGGGTCCCACGCTGTTTCTGCATCCTCACCTTCTTCATCACCCAAAGCAGAAGGTAAACACAGAAGATTGTCTGCACTGCAACACTAAAGTTGTGGAATGGAGGCAGTCTTTCTTCTCTTTACCTGGGCAGAAAATACTCCAATCTAAACAGGAAACTCCATGAAATGCTTCACTGCTGTTACTGTCAAGCGTGAATTTCACAGGTATGCTCAGCTGCTGACAGAAGAGCAAATAGTCAATCTGATGATTTTAGGCACCTGGAGATCTCAGGCATTGGCCAAGCAAAAGTTTATGATAAGTGTTTGAGGTGTCTAAGAAGGAGACTTGAAGATCAGCAAATTCTTTCAGGGATGGAGCTAGATCAGTTTTACAAACGAGAAAAGGTCACTTGGAGAGTTTTTGTAATACGGTATTTTATGTACTTTGCATGTAATTTACATACCAAAAAATGTATATAATCATAAATGTTTTACGTTTACCCCTCCATTTCTCATATGCTGCTGGAAATGTGATTTCAAACTGTGTTTTAAAGAAAAGTTTTGAAAGATTTCAAAATTCATGATGTATTTGTGCAACAATGCAGCTAAAAAAACTCTACCTTGGTTTTAGTGAAGTTATTCTCTGTGTAAGTAACTAAACCTCAATGAGATAAGTGGTCCACAATCCTGCCCAAGACTTCACTTGGTCTCTCTAGGAGCTGTTGAACATTTCCATCACAGAAACAAAGGCAGGAGTACATCCTCTTTAAAGCCAAGCAGAAGTTGTGAGAGCCTCAAGCAGCACGTGCCAGTGCTCACCTCTGTGCAAAACCACTACGTAAATGTGTGCAAACAGCTGCTATCCCTTTAACTTTGCACAAAAAAATGTGGACATCTCAGATGCTGGAACAGGAGCATGGCCAGCAGCAGATCCTCCTTCATGAAGCCAGAGCAGTGTCAGCTCACTGCAGCCTTGTAAGGGAATAGAGGAGTTCCCTGGGCAAGCTGGGCAGCAGCGTCATCAGACCTTTCACGAAACCTGATTTATATCCAGCAAGCTCTGAGCCCGACAATGTGAGGAACAGCAGGCCCCAGCTGAAATTAATGGTGTTATACCAGGGAATAGATTTCCCTGGACTCAGGAAGGTCCTCAGGCATCAATTCAGAAAAAGAGGAGACTATTCATTTCAGGATGGTCCTTTCCCAGATTTGGCAGAGACAGCAGAGCCCCTGGAAGGAAGACTAAATACAGAATCATATATGTACAAATTAGTGGAATTGTCTGGGGAAAACTCCAAAGAGACTATAACTCAATTACAATGGGAATAGAAATCTACATTTGTCTGCAGAATCCTTTTGGAAGCAACTGAATAGATAGGAATTCTGCCCAACAAGTTGTATCCAAGGGTTACAGTAGATCAGGAATGAAATGAACATCACCTGTGACATACTCACAAGAAAAAGACTAGCAAAATCTGAAGGTGAGCTTGTAAGAAAAAGTCATATTCCAGCTCTGTTTTGTGTTGGCAGGGCCTCAGCTGAGACCCCCCAAAAAATCAGAAGAAATTATCTTAAATGAGAAGTGTCTAAAAAGCATAATTTTTGAGGAAAAGAATTGTGATTCAGATTGAAAGAATAGGCTGAAATGACAGTTTTCCTCAAATGCGTGGACACGGTGGCAAAGAGGAAGAGAATAATATGCTCTGATCTGTACTGGGACAGTTTGGCCTGACAATGTAACAAGAACATTTCAGATACCTTTACAGACAGCAGAGCCAATGTGTGGGATATGATTGTCGTGGAGTCACCATCATCTGAGGTCTTAAAAGCAGACTGAGACAAGATATTTATAAAACTGATCCCATGTTAGGATGAGGGCTGGACTTCCAGTTTATGGATTTTTAGAAGACCAGGCTGAGTCCTGACTGCTTTTGTTGACCCATCAATGCTGACAATATTTTAAAATATTTTCAAGTTTTGTCTTTCAGAATACGCTATTTTGAGGCAAAGCTGATGAGCAACACAGCACATAACAAATGTGTGGGAGTCTGACCCCACTGGAGCAGATTTTTAGTAGATATCAAAGACTTCTTCCAGTCGTTTTCCCACTTAACTCTTCAGAAACTTGTTATTGTCCTTATAAGTTTCAGAGAAAAAGATAATGCCTATATTCACCCAGAAAGAAGCAAGAGCTGGTAAGGATTCTAGAGGAGGTCTGGAAATGGGAAATCAACATTTTATTTTAAATTCTTACATTCACGTCTCCTCCAATAAAGCCCAAAGGAAATACATGAACAGAAAACAAATTAGGCAGAGGAAATAAACCTCCCTCTTTCTGGCTTCTGACTTCTCTGACCAGATCTTGAGAGGGATTTCTGGTGTAGGTTCCAGCATTTCCCTCATCCTAGCCCCAGCAAATAGCTTTATTTTTAAGATATTTTAAGAAATTACAGGATTTGAACTCCAGATAAGAAGAAACATGCTCCCACTTGCATTTTCAGTTGCAATATATCTAGCAGTTCTTTTAGAGTTAGATCAACGTGTAAGCTATTCAGTACCCAAAATACAGAGTCTGTGTCTTTTTTTGGATAGTTAATGACATTTTTTCTGACCATATCAATCATTTTATATCCTGTGGGTTTCAGACAGTTTTAATAAATCTCTAATCCCAAAAAAAACAACCAAAAAAACCAAAATACAATTTATTTTAACTGTAGATTTATTTTGGTCCCAGAATATGGCCCTTCATTTCTGATTTATAGTGGAAAAAAAAAGAAAGTTAGGATTCTGTTTCTGAGATTTAACATATATTAAAAGTACATCACCTTCAAGTCTAGAAGACATATATTTTGCCAATTCCTTTCCTCATAGATGACTAAATTCATAGTTCATTTAGTTCACACTATGAAGGACAAATGTCTCCTTTTCCTGGACTGGATTGACCACAAAGTGAAAATTCTGCTATTTTAGCATTGAAAACCATTGAGGTAAGTCCAGTGATTTTTAATCAGAGTATCATGTCCTAATATTTTGTGATCAGTAGACATTTGATTACAGTCAAAGGGTTTATTTGTACATGTATGTATGCAAGCATGTATACTTATATAGAATTGTATGTAAAATTGTACTTATACAAATATAGATCAAGATACACATAAACAAATTGCATTGTATAGATACATACATGCAGAGAATATATATGTTACATATTCACAATACATTGTATATTTCTTGCAAATGCCTAAATATACAATTGGTGTAAGAAGATGAGGAGGAGGTTAAAAAGGAGGTTTGGAAAAAAGTAAACTTTTCCCAATGAGGAATTTTCTATACAGAAACAATAGGAAATAGTGCTAGTCAAGAGCAGAGTAAAAAAGTTTTCTACTGACATAAAGAGTGATAATAAACCTTCACTCTCCTATTTCTGCTTATACTATCCATTTTCAGGGAAAAAAACATACTCAGTTCTTCTGGAGACTCCAGACAGGCCTTTGCCATTTTGGTGCTTTCTGAGATCTTTATGTAAAAGTGCAGTGAGTAATTATATGAATGAAAGCAATATTATTTTTTTCATGAAAATATACTTTGTTTGGTCCTTATACCCAGTAAATAGATCCAGAACATGAAAGTTTGGTGTAGACCTTTAGACTGCTTGCGAGCAGCCCACAGAGGGGCAACTGGAGCTCTGGGCAGTCCCAGGTGGATTCCGCAGGCAAAGGCTGCTCTGGGGGTCCTGTTGGGCAGTAAGGACACACAGATCCCTTCCCAATGCACTCCTGATTCCATAGGGGCTCTTCAGTGTTAGAAATCCAACAGCCATGGAAGCAGTAATGGCAGTAGAAGCTGGTGGCAGGACCATACCTTAGGCTACACTCCTAGTAAACAGAGCTTGCTATTGCTTTTAGAAGTAGAAAGATATCTTTCTTCCCCAGCAATGAAAGCCTTCTAATGCCCTTTATTTTGCTTATCACAAAGCATTAGCACCAAATACACACAAGTCAGCTCTATCTCTTGGAAAAGAGTCCTGCTGTTTATAGCTATGGGGAGTGATTCAGTGTTTCCTTACTGAGCACTGGTGTCATGCAGAAGATACAGCAATCAGACATGCATGTCTTGATTTCCCTGAAAGGAATTTTTTTTCCGAAATTCCACCAGGCAAACTGATTCGGTTATTGTTTTCCAGTGGGAGGACAAGTCCTTTATCACATACTTGTTCCACAGAACTCCCATCATTTAGGACTTGGAAAGCAGCTGCGCAGACCTTTCTGTTTATGTGTCCTCCCAAAAGCCTTCTAAAAACAAGAACATTTCCCAACCACAAGTAGAGAAATGCATTTACTCTGTTCTTCTGAGTCCTCCTTATATCCCATATAATTTACCAAACCTTCTTATCTGCAGTTAGACACAAAACTCCTGAGGAAAGATAAGTCACAAAGTTTGCTCAAAGGTCACCTGCTTGCTTGCTTTCTGAGTCACAGTGTGCAGATTGCAGCGCTGGCTTTAGTAAAAATTACTTATAAAACCAGAAGCGCATACAGCAACAAATGTCTGTGTTTTTTCCAGGTAACTAGCAGTTTCAGCTCACCTTCTAGCAGACATAGAAACCCTATGGTCAATTTACTCACATCGCTCCTCTGCCTGCCAAGGCTTAAGAGCAAGGGAAGAAAATGAATAGACACAAGGCCATGTCACGTAATCATCACTTTTCTGCAAAATAAAATCCAGGCACTGGAGTAATTCAACCCTCATGACCTGGCTGGGACTGGAGATGTGCCAGTCCCAAGAGAAGAAATTAGATATAAGACAAATAAACATAAGTCACAAGGACAGTGACCATTAAAATAAGATTTCATATGTATAAATGAGGCAGCAGCCAGTCAATTAGCAGGTGTGGGATGGCGAGGATGAGAAATACAAAAACACAGCCTGCCAGAACTGCAGTTTTCACTGTCCACTATTGCAGCATGACCCCAGGAAATACATGCAGTCCAAAACCATGCAACATGTTCAAACTCTGCCACTGCTGAGGATTTCTGTGATGCCTCAAGATAGTAGGATGGGTGGCTGAAATGTTTTATTTTCTGTGAGTAAAATGAAGACAGACCCTAGGCTATTCTGCAATGAGAGCCATCTGTGAGCCAGTAAACAAGTCTAGCATGGAAGAGCCAAAACCATGGAGCTGAGGATTGTGTCCTCAATGACTCCTCTGTAAAGCCAGAGCAGATGAGAACTGGGGTGAGAAGCACAGCCATAGGGCTTGTGCAGAGCTGAAAGGTGCACTGCTCCTGCTCCTCGTGCCTTCTCCCATTGGGCCAGCACAGATTTACCGCCTGCAGGGGTCGGAGACCTGCCTGCTCCCTGAGCTGTGTTTGAACTCCGGGGCTGCTGGGTCAAATTCTCTGTTCTATTTCCAAATATTATATATGCCCAAAGAAGCCATTTACTCATGGGCTTCTCTCAGAAACTCCTGGCTCCATCCTGAGTAAGGAAGGTACAGCATAAGCCTTGTACAAAGCTACCACACTGGCAGGCTATTGGATTTGGGAAATATTTGCATAAATGAAAAAATAATGAATGAAAACAGACATCCTAATAAAACATCTTATTTCTTAAAAAATAGTAAATCTAATACAAATACAGGAATGAAGAAAGAATAAAAATACATTTCCCATTTACCTATAACCTAAGAAAATTGATCCATGGCATTTAAGATACAAAAAATCTGACTCATTTGACTTCTGCTGTAAATCCAGAGCAGGTTCTCTGCTTTTCTCTCTCTCAGTTCTCCCATACCAAACAAGCTCTGTCAAACTCTCACTTTCTAGCAGCTGTTGCAAAATTAATATCAAGTATTGATGACCAAGGGTTTATTGGGAAAAAATGGTGCAAGGCAGGAAACGAGAGAAAAAAATTTGGAGTTGTTTTTCTAGAAAGAGGATAACGTGAAAATAGGTGAAGGAGTTTTCATGCTTGGAATCTTAACCTGAGAAGTGTCAGCAGATATATTTTAAAATTTAAAAGTTCCTACCTTAGGGGATTTAAAACATTCATAATAAGTTCTGCCTGAGGCGTGACTTTTTAAAGACCTTCATTTTGATGATATAATATCTTTCTAAAGAATTGTTAAGACAATTTTCAAGGCAGCTTTCTAACACTGCTGCATCAGATTAGAATAATAATTTTTTTCTGCTACATGCAAATTTTATATTCTGCAAGACTTTCTAGGTAGGGATAGACCCTACTGTTTGTTTGCCTATATTGGCTTTTGCTTGGCTGATTGTTACTTGAGTGTTTTCTCTGTCTGGGAAAATAAAATAAACAAATACTCTAGGTCTGATGTGTTTAGATGAGAGGGAAGTGATTAATCATGGACATAGAAGATATGCATAAAAAATAATAAATTTCACAAATTCACCAAGGGAAAAGTGAAATGCTGTAATCTTAGAAGATTTCTTGCATCCATTCTGGAACACACGCCAGAGGCTTTGTAAACATGGTCAGCTCATGATCCCAAATAGTTGCTTTGGTTAAATATAGGTAACACATTCAATTACTGAGGCTTGTAAATGTGTGTAAAGTTATCCATAGTAATCAAAGACTTATAGAATTATGGAATATTTTAGTTTTGAAGGAAGTGCAATAGATCATCTGAACCAGCCTCTTGGTCAAAATTGATCCAAACCCTGTTAAGGTGGCTCAAAATTTGTCCACTCCGTTTTTTAAAATCTGAAAAATTAACACTGCACAGTGTCTGTGAGCAGCCTGTGCCAGTGTTTGAACGTGTCCAGTGGGAAAATACTTTTCCTGATATCTGACCCAGTTTTACTGCCTTGCACCTTGTGTCAATGGCCCCTTATTCTCGTCATGTGATCAAGATGCATAACTGTAAATCTAAAATTATTTCCACAGCCTTTGAGTAATTTTACTGCCATCAGTTTCACTTGACCATCTGTTTTACAGGAACGATTGTATATGAATGCCCAATGCACTGTAAAAATCAGACAAGTGTGGTGTCTGTATGTCTAATAATACATGCATATGTGTTATACTATATATATATATCATATTTGTGTATGTATAATGCCTATGGACGTGTAGGATATACAAGAATACACATGAACATGAACATGTATGTGATGGGTGACATTGACATGACACACATATATAAGGTCAGTGAAAGGCCTGTGTGTTTGTGTCTCTCTGCGTCTGTGTCTGCCTTTAGCCAGCACCGCTCAGTGAGATCAGAGGGCAGGTTTGGCAGGACTGTGCACAGCCAGTCCATCACCTGCTTTTTAAGCAAACCCAGTGCATTACTGCCCCAGAGTGGTGGATCATATTCTTGCAAGTGCCTTGAAAATTTCAGGTCTAGAATTCACTGAATTTTTTCTCACTTTGATCCTTAAAGATTCACCACGTTGATACAAATTCAGAGTTTTAATTTTCACTTCAGTTTTCCTGAACCTCAAATAATAGGGATGGTCTTAGACTAGGCAGCACTGAAAGAGACATAATGTGCTTTTTGTTTAAGAAACTATACACAAAAAAATATACTGCAAATGAATATAATAACTTCAACACAGATTGTTTAGAACATTTGTTGGAAGTGGTGTGTTCCTTGTGATTTCCTTTGGTTTGGTCGACCAGCTTGCTCATTCTTGGAGAGACCTTGTGGAGGCATTAGCTCTACTCACACTGCACTTTTCCATATAACCAAAAGCATGTGCACTGAGAGGCTCTGGGCATCATTGCTGCCCTTAGATGGCTGCAATTCTTGAACCTGTATAGCTGATAAGGCCTCACTGTATCTGATTTATAGACTTTCAGACCAATCTAACTGTCCTGAGTGAGCCGTATGAAGCCAAAAGACGGTGCTGTGGGTATTACAACAGTGACGTCAGACCAGGAGAATATATTCCTATGTCAGGTCCATGTGCACTTTAGCTAGGAATAATCTTGAACTGATTTTGAAGGTGTGTATGGGCTCTGTCAGCCTCCACGTCTGGCTTTTTTCTGAACACTTTCATCCAACCCACCTCAACGGGGGACAGGTTTCAGCTGGCATTAAAGCCTGGTGTTCATGCTTGCCAGGCAGGTTACAGGCATAGTGCCAGCAAGATGGAGCTCATGACTGCAGAGGTAGAGAGAGCCACCAGACCATCAGGGGCTCATGGGTTTTACGGCCCAGCCAGGACATCCATCGCATTCAACTGCTATTACAGCCTGAGGGTGGAGGTAAAATATTAACTGGGATATAGGGCTTGAAGTTTATAGGGCTGCAACCTGCTGAAGGGGATTTATCGACACTACAGTTGCATACAGACATTTGTAGTGCTGAAGATAACTTCTCCCAGCAAAAACTGAGCTTTTAAAGTCTGTTTGTAATACTCAAATCCTTTCATATGTAAACAAGAAATAAGTCAGTGGTTCTGACTTCCAGAATTTGGTTTGCTCAGACAAGTGCATTTCTTTCGTGTTTCCTCCTGGTTTTGTAGAAAGATTTCTGAAAACCCGACGCAGTAAATTCAATTAGTCATACCTTAATGTGGGGCTGACTTTCAATGCAACTTAGAAAAACTCTGCAGCAGGTCCTGTTTTCCCAAGAGAGAGCTGCTTTCCTTTCCAAGGACAGCTCCGTAGAGAATTTTAGGTTCTCAAGAAATGGACTGATAAAAAGTTTTGTAAACATCTCTCATTCTCAAAACAACTGCCGCTGTTTTCACTTTACTTACTTTTTCCCTTTGTGTCCATTCTCAAAACATGCTCTCTCTGCCTCAACCCACAATGGTAGAGAGGTGTTGTGCCATTTAGCCAATCACATAATTGTTAGCGAAAGACCCTATAAAAGTCACCTTGTTGCAATAAAGTAGCCTTCTGATGATCATGAAAATCTTTAGGGTTCTTCATTTCATCCTCTGGGAACAGCGACACATTAATAAATGTACTGCACAAAGATAGTAAGTTTATATTATTATCATTACTGAATCAATTAATCTATTTCCTAATTATTAATTCAAACCTCTGGCCACAGTATAGAGTTTATGTTTGCCAAGGCACTGCTGTGGGACAGTATTGTTTTCAACCTCACTTGGAAGTGTTAATAAGGAAAAGGGTAGAAGGAATATGGAAATACGGTTGGAAAACTAAATATTGTTAAAATATTTTCTTTATTGCATTCTTTATTTATATGCATTTACATAGGCAGTTAAGACATTTACGGGGTGGACTTATCAAAAGGTAGAGTTTAACAGGACTACTGCAGACAGTGAGTGTGTAGCAAGAGGGATTGTAGTGCTCATAAACTAAAGAAAATGTGATTGATATACTTCTGGGCTATAGAAAATCTTCTCTTTGATCCAGACAGTAGTTACATTTATTTTGTATAGCAATCCAAAAATAAAAACAAACATTGTTGCAACTCAGCTAAGTTGACAGTTGCCGCTGTTTTCTTTTCCTGTTGCCCACAGGGGGACATCCCCTACCAGTGGGCAGTTTTTTGTCAAGGAAATAATTATGTGTTTAACTCTCCTGTCATGTCTCATGGACCATAAACCTCAGGAGCTGCTAAAATCTGTTTTTCAGACAATCACTGCTACTTCAGTTCTATTGGAACTATTCTTAGGTTTTGTTTTGCAGTTTTTGGGACTAGAAACTTAGTCACTGAACCTTGTCATTAGAGATTCCAGGCTGGCTGGGCTCTGGGAGTCTACCCACAGTCCTACAGGGACTTCACTGTAACTCAATCCCCATTGTTACAGCTCCCTCTTCTTCACTCTTACCTAACAAGTCACCTGAACTAAGAAACACCTGAGGTTTCATTTGAAGACTAACTTCTCCAGGTTGTTTTCATCTTTGCTATTAGAAAGAATCTACTTTAGACAAGCAACTACAGGTCTTTATCACACAGAACAGGCTGCATACAGATATTTTTCAGTCCCATTATAAAGTCAATTAAAATTGCTTAGGTGTACAGGAAGGAAAATTCACTCTAAGTCACTGGAATGGATTCATTTGAGAGTCTCTACAATGTATCCTGTGAACGCAAACACAATTTACCTGTCAGAAATTCCAGGTTCTCTTTGCTATAGTCTATTAAAAAAGATGGATATCTAATACCATCTTTCATTCTCTGATCTGCATCCTGGGGTCTGCAGGTACACAGAGAGCTTTACTTTTGCTACATCAACTGATGGTATTCATCAGGACGACAAAGTCCTGGCTAGGAGCTGCTGGCTATGCTAGCACACCATCATAAAATTTACAGACATTGAAAATGATGACTTGAAATATATTTATTTTAGTTAAAGTTGAATTCCTGCCTAAACCTACTATGTAAACCAATACACCTAAAAACAAATAGGTAACCTTAATAATTTACTTTTCAAAAGAAGTGTTAGATGAAAGGAAGGGATAAGTAAGCAGAAACAGTTTACTGGGAGGCATGTCTATGGCAACCTTGCAGGTCCTAATACTGCTTCCAAATTTTTCAAGTTTTTTTCCCAGAAAAACTGGAATTATTTGTACCAGAGCTATTGCAGTACACTGACTGCCCTTCTGCAGCTCCAGTACTCCTCTCTGTATAACAATCAACAAAAAGAAGCATATGCATTTGAAGTAATTTCAAGAAAGCCTGACAACAGGAGCATCTGTTAAAAAGAATTTTCATTCTTTTCAATTACGTGTAACTTTATTGGCCTATCAAGCTCCTAAGGTAACCCCTAAGGACCATGGGATGCCATCATCATATGAGATGATGTTGGAGCAGGAAGGGATACCTCACTGGGATCAGCAACATGGATCCTGTTCCCAAAACAATCTCCTCCATATTAAATTTTGGCTGATGATTGGAAAATTCACCTGCATTAAATAAAAATATCTTGGTGTTTACCTAATGCAATGACTGAATTTGAGTTTTAATGAATAATAATTCTGTAAGCTGTTAAATCTACTGGAACTACTGGATTTTATGGTCTAAAGACAAGTGTTATGGGGGTTAATTTGTAATATTCACAGATTATTTAAAATCTGAGTCTTACAAAAGTACTCTGTTTGAAGCTGTGAAAACTTCTGCAGAGAAGAGCACTTAGCATATTTTTAAGTGTAATTGCCAGCAATTCTTGTTAGCTCAATACTCCGTGGAGACCTCATTGCTGACTCAATAAGGGATTTACACTTTCACAAGATCTTGAACTACAATAGCTTGGGCCAAGGTTGTGCCTCCATTTAAAGCAAATATGTACCTTTGAAACAACATTCAGAGTTTTCAGAGACTAGGAGGAGACCCTAGATGGCTTACTGTAATGTGTGCTGTGGATATTTAATCAGAAGGGACAAAATTTGCAGACACATGGAACATCCATGAGTGAATACAGGCTAACTTGCAACATTAGAAGAACCATAGGCACTTCAGGAATTATTTTGTCTTTATTTCTTTCCAGACTGATAATGAGAAATATTTATTGGTATAGCCAGGGCTGTTTTTTAACTCTTGACGGTACAAGGTCAGTGGCCTCCTGTAGGGCAAGAGAGAAGCCTTTGCTGAAGGCTTGCAGCCACTGATATTGCTGTACCAGGCAGTTTAGTTTCCTCAAACAGAGAGTGTTGTCCACTTCAGAGGGAAGTAACTCACAGAATTCTAAAATGATGCTGACAGGTTCAAGCATAAGGTCATTTCAGGAAGAAACATTTTCTTTGGAGAAACAGAATCACCATGTCAGGAGAGCCTATATGTGCTCTAGCACAGTCACATAAAGTAGTCTTGAATTTTTTACTGCCAGCGTGATTTGATAGCAACCCGATATTGTACCTTATCTTCTGTTCACCAGAAAGATTTGCCCATGCTGTATGTATTTAAAAAACTCACTGTGTCACTGATATTTCTCCATTCAAAAGTGAAGATGTTGTCACCCAGCTGCAGAGCCTCAGTTTACCATTAGAAGATGGGGGAACTGAATAAATTGAGCTACACACAGGACAGACTCAGTGAGTGTCTCAATTGGAACTTTTAAAACTGCAGTTCTAAAGAACAAATCCATAGCAGTGCCTTTTGCAGTGAAGACATTAACTCATGAAACCCCATAGGTTTTCTCTACTGAAGTTGATTACATCATTGGAGTTCTGGTAACGTTGCACAAAATCTTCTTTGAAAACAATAAAATACTCCCTTTGAGAAAGAACTGAAGTTTTCTCTTCATTAATTACTCAAACTACTTATTTAAGCATGTTGACATCAATTAGAATAATTTTCTCCTGGCATAAATGAAGAAGCTGAAGAACGGAGACTTGAGCTGGTTTAATAAGGGTCATAGGAAAATACATTTATTTGTATTTGAGGGAGAGTAGGTTTTCCCTAATAACAAAGTTTCTGGACTGTTTGTCACTTTATTTATGCCCTTTGCAAACCTACTAGAATATACTTGTTTTTAAAGCACAATTAAATATCGGAATGGTATAAAGATGTTCATATATGAAACGGCATAAAAATATTGCTATTAACATTGATAATGACTTATCTGCTGCATTTCACTTCGCATACAATATGAACTGATCTTCTTCACTTACTTTGATTGGAGTTCCAGTGATTAAAGGAGCAAAGTGTAAATGTCAAGGAGCTAAATCACAGAATATTCAAAAGCTTAAAACCAAATGCTACTAAAATATATCTCCTTGGACAGAGAAAGCACTGAAAAATTGTACTTTTTGATCCCTACTGCACTGTCCTGTGGTGACAAGATGGTGACAAGAATAGAAAGAGGAACAGGAAACTTGGCTTTTTGCAGAAATTGAAATGAGAACAAATGAAATATTATGAGGTTACTCATGCACAAGGGAAGAACAGTGCATGGGATTCCCTGGCCTTCTAAGAGCATGGAGCTTAAGGTACACACCTCAGCCTTGATTAACTTCTCTTTT
Organism: Irena cyanogastra; assembly: GCA_013397155.1. Classification (NCBI taxonomy): domain Eukaryota; kingdom Metazoa; phylum Chordata; class Aves; order Passeriformes; family Irenidae; genus Irena; species Irena cyanogastra. Next base: position 178,191 of record VWZV01001529.1, on the reverse strand, counting down.
GATATGAGTTTCTGAAGCACAAGTAGTTTTCCAAGCACAAACTTCATGAATTCTATTTTCCACAAGCCAAATTAAAATTTAAGCAGGAACATAAGTGCTTAGATAGATTATTTACACCAGGCAGTTTCTAACCAATTTTAAAATGTGTTAAATATTTACATGAAAAGCTAGCAATTTACACTATAAGGATAATTTCTTCTGTTCTGCAAATGAGTACAGTTTCAGATTATGTGGTTTGTAATGTATTAATTACAATGTTCAGATACAAATTTCAAGCCTGAGGGAAATCTCTAAGAAGCAAATGCAAGATTTTGTTGTACTAAACTGCATTTTGGGACACAGCAGTCATGAGAACATGTTCTTAGTAATTTACATTATACATCTGCTATAGCAGAAGTACTGCGAAGATCAAGCCATGTATTTTAACTTTGAAAATATATTACTGAAAATATATGCTCACCCCAATGTACTAAAACACCAGCTTCTCTTTGTGATAAAGATCCTGGTTTGTCAACAAGAATTTGGTTGCCATGTGCTCTTTAACATAGTTTTTCTCACGTTTGTGATATATTTGGTTAATGTATTAATTTGTTTATACCTACGCACAGTAACACTAATGAAGAAGGAAAAATGAAATACTGGTGCAGATTAAAGAAGAACCCTATTTATCCATCATCACTGGGGGATGGGCTGGATTCTTGTGAAGGCAAGTCAGATCCTGCCCCTCTCAGTGACTGTCCTCATCAGTTCAAGCACTTCCAACGAGGTGATCATTCATGGCCTTGCAGTGCTCATGAGCTGCAGTGCTGATTTCTGACAAGCTGGGACTTGTCACACTTCAATAGAAATGTTGCTAACAGCACAGTGGCTTCTTCAGAGTAACAGGAGATAAATGGTCCCTTCTACTCTATGACTCATCTGGGATACTTGTCTACCTTAAGATGACACAAAATCATGCCTTTGACCATTTTTATCCACTGAATACAAAGAAGGACAAGACAAGCGCAGTTGCGTAAGTCTTCATGGCTGTCATCTAAAATCAGATGAATCTGTAGATGCCACTTCTAAAACCAGTAGTATTCATTGGCTTTGCCTGTCAATGCTCTAAAATATGGTGTAATGCAGCAGATTTTTACCTGGCATGTCAGAATTTTCATTTGAAATCCTGTAGCTTTTTCTCAGCATCTGTCACTGTAAATCTTGGGTACCTTAGGCTTGCATTGCATGACTGGTCTCTAATAAAATTTCCAGTCCTCCATAATGTATAAAGCTTTTTCTCAATACTTAGACGTGATTCAGTTTCATCCAGAATAGTGTGAGAAAACCCTGGACAGACATTGATTTGGGGATTTTCTTACTTCATTGTCTTGTCTTCAGAAGTTCTCAAATCCTTCCGTAACTTTTAGTGAAATACATTTGGGTGAACAGAAAGGAGATTCTCTAAGGATGATGAAATCTACTCATCATATTTCATAATTCAAATTTAAGAAATACTCAGGGGAAAAAACATAAATAAAGGCAATATTTCATAGCAGGTCTGGTTTAGATGTGGAAGCAGCTGCTACAGAAACAGAATTGCTGAGCTCAACTAATTAACAAGGTTTAAAGAAAAAATTAAGTAGGTAGCAAGGCTATCTTGTTATCCTAATAATTCACAAAAAATCTGGAAATACTTCCTCATCAAATTATTGTTTTAGAAACCAAAAGGAGAACTATGTAAGGTGAAAATAATCTGTCACTGCAGATGTTCTCAAACATCTAGTATCAGACACAGTCACAGGAGACAAAGTACTTAGCTTTGAGTCTAATTAAGTATGAAAAGACTTTTTTGAATTTTTTTTTAATATTACTGTTGTTAGCAAATGAAAGTTTTTTACTATATCACTCCTCCAAGCAGAAGCAGCCAAAGGTTCCCAGTGAAATACCAAAATGTTCATACAATGGATCACAAAGGCATTTTTAGTCTGGTATATTTAATTTTTTTTAATCAGGATAATATATTTGGTATTGTGCTCATTTAAAATACTACACTGCTCGTCACACAACATTTGGCAATTGACCTCTTCAAATATATTTAACAAATTGTTCCACGAGTAATAACTACATATAAAATATCTTCAATGTTTAAAAAAATCCATATGTATTTTCTTCGTGAAATACAATATATACATTACGATCTTATAGTTTTAAGGTACATTAAATTTTGGGTTTAAACAAATTCACAGTGTACATTTTACCTCTGTAATAAAAATCTTCACTTTAAAAGTGCCTTGATCTTAAACTGTGTATCTGCAATTCCTTTCACTGGGTTTATGGAGATTGAGGGTTTACCACCAATGAACACTACAGCAGATTCAAACTGTGTATTAAAATGACCAAACATTAAGACTTCTGATTACTGAAAGTGAACACTGACTGTCCCCATTACCCCAGATTCTGACCGATAGATTTCCTGAAGAGCTTCTCTCAGCTGGAAGATGTGCTTTGAGCAGAATGGCCTCTAACACAGCCCTTCAGTGGAGCTGAATGAACTATTCCAGATAACCAGGCTCAAAATACCCAGGGGGAACTCCAATTCAGAGGCCATTCCTGACCAGGAGAGATGGCCAGGAACCATCCAGGAGCAGTGAAGTTACTGTCATGCCACCTTCCAGCTTGAGATCACAGCAATTGCCTTTGCTCTACTACCTTTGAATCCTCACTTTCCTTCTTCGCCCTCAGAGGAAGAAGCCTTAGAAGTTTCTAAACCCTGAGTTCATTACACCTGAGGCCCACAGGACACACATTGCTCCCCATACTCCATTTGTGGCTCAGCTTTCATGCCAAGCACTTCATCCAAAGCATGACGAACACTCACAGGGCAGGCAGACCTCAGTCCCCTCCTTCACCTGTCTCCAAGTGATTTCAAAACCCATTCTAATATATGTCTTTTTTTTTTCCCTGAAAATACACAGTGATTCCATCAGCAATTTTTAAAAAAGAACTATCAGTAAATCCAGCCGGAAACTAATCTAGACCTAATAAAAATAATCTCCAGCCTAAAAGGGAAAGGCAGAAACATTCTAATACATTCCACAGTAAATAAGTTTCACGAAGCTAATTTTAAAGCATTTACTGACAAGCCTTTTTAAGTCTTGTTTCATACAAGTCTTTTACAGGTGTGTTACTCAGCTTGATGCCACATTATAATTTTTCACAGCCCTTTTCACTAATCTCAAAAAAAGCTTAAAGAGAAGCAGAGATGCCCAGTGTCATGTATGTTTATAGCACTTCCAGAATTAGTGAATGTCCAAAGACAGAAACACAAATTACTGTATTAACCAAGGGAAAAATCACACGAAATTTATGCTGTTTCTATCTGAAAAGACAGAAACCAGCTGACTGTCCTGCATGGACATTGTTGCACAACAAACAGCCAGCCAGAGCATGGGATATCTCACCTGCAGTTTAATAGAAAGAGACTTTTACACTATTGCACTGGGCAGGGTGAAAATGTTGGAACTTTCCTCACCACATCGAGTGAGGATTCTCCATTAAAATAGTCCTAAAGAATACAGCACAGGAGCTGAGCTGTCACCAGTGGAAAAAAGGATGAGGGATGCATATCCAAAGAAGATGAGATTTCACGATTTTTTGTACCAAGATTGGTTTGTTTGCTATCTCTATGTCTGAAGAAAATTTAATCATTTAAACAGGTTTAACATAGAGAAACACGGTCCGCCATGCATGACGCTCCCAGAATTCAAAGAGAGGTTTGCACCTAACATTTCAGTATCTTCCACCTCAAATAAAAATGTTGCATTCAAACCCCTAACCTGGAGTTTGGGAGGTTCAGTTCAAGACATAAAAGCTGAAGAACTTGGGAATTCTGAAACAGATTGGAACATCAAGGCTTAATTATTTTGGACTAAAGAAGGTTTTCTTCCAGCCTCCCAGCCTCAGAAATAGCTTTTCAATAAACTTGGTGAAAATATTTCTTTCTTAATGCACTAACTCCCATTGGAACCTAGGAATCTCACAGGATAGTTCAGTGCTGACAGAGATCAGTAGGGAAAAGCACAACACAGTGCTTTGAGTGTTCTGATATCCACCTCTACATAGAAACGTTTGTAAGCTTATTTTCATATCCTACACATTTTTAAGAAAGGCAGTTAGCTTTTTTTTTCATTTTTTTCTTCTAGTTGGGAATGCTGGAAAAATGAAATAGCTTTTGATATATGTATATATATAAAGGCTGGATTTTTCTCTTTTGCTTCACTAAAATATATGTAAGAATGCTAACAAAAGGAAATTTGCAAAAAACAAGCTGTTAACATAGGAAAAGTTTAGATCTATGCTTTTAATCTTTCTTGACTGAGCTTATCAAGATTCCACTGGAATTCTAAAAGGTAAATTGAGTATTTAAATTATCTCAGATCAACTCTTCTTCAGCAGGTAAAGAATAAATATCTTTACTGAAGTGGTATGGCTTCCCTACTATAGACCTAGAGGATTTGCCACTGTGTTCTTTCAGTAAGGAATTGGAATTATTTAATTTCTGAATCTTTTTTAGAAATGTGAGCTAGACTTGAGGAAACTAGAAATATGGCTTTAAGTGAATTGTTAACATTCTGATTGCATATCTGATTTCAGTTATCTCTTGCTTTCATCTTCCTTAGAGTCAAGTGACAGTTTTTCCCCAAGTTTCCTTATAAGTTCCGCCAGATCTTCAGAATTCTGAGATTTTTCCTCAAGGAGTTCATACCGGAGACTTGAGATGTCCTGTTTAATTTCCTTCAATTCACCTGTAACAGATTTTAAAAGATCACAATATCAAGAAACAAAAGAGAAAAACAGCATACTCAAATACCTCACAATTATGATTTTTTTCTGTAGTTCTTTGTTGAAACAGAAAGAGTAGATATTCTGCTGCCCATTGGTGAATCACAGGACAGTCTGAGTTGAAAGGAACCCACAATAATCATCGACTCCAGCTTTTAAGTGAATAGTCCATTCAGGGATTAAGGCCAAAATCTTGATGTTATTAGCACCATGCTCTGACCAGCTCAGCTAACCTCAGTGGAAAGGTGTCTTGGGGATAGGAATATGAAAATGCAGTTCAGGAATCAAACAAATCTGAAGGCAAAAGTGGGAGAGACCATGAGTTCACAAAACTCACATGATCTATTTCATGGAAGATGCTGTTTTGCTGCAAGAGACGTCACAGAATCATAGTCACAGAACCATTTAGGTTGGAAAATACCTCTAAAATCACTGAATCCAATTATTAATCCAGCACTGCACAGCCCACCAGACCCTTAAGGAACTAGATGATCATTAAGGGCCCTTCCAAACCAAAATATTCCATGATTCTATTATTACTACTGTAGTAACACCTTTTAACACTTGTCAGATCAGTGCTAGTTTCTGATGGGAGAGAAGAGACAGAAATCCCATCTCCTCTTCAATAGCATGTTAATTTTACCTCATACACTTGTAAACATATGAAATGGATTAAGTATTTTGGAAATACGTAATCACTTTAGTTTGTTTTGATTCTCTGATGAAACATATAATTCAGCAACATACTCACCTTCATTGACTTCATCACTTTCCTTATCTATCTGAGCTTTCAACACATATCTTTTAATAAGACGCTTCATTATTTTCTGCAGAGAAGAAAGAAAGGAAGGAAAAAAGAGTTTTCTTAGTTGGACTAGTATCGTTATGACATTTCAAAGTAAGAGCTCTTGTCCTGATTTTAGCTGGGACAGAGTTCATTTTCCTCTTAGTAGCTGGTACAGTGTGAGTTTTGGGTTTAGTATGAGAATAGTGTTGATAACATGCTGGTGTTTTAGTTGTTGCTGAGCAGTATTAACCAAAGGCAAGGACTTTTCAATACCTCATGCACTGCTGCTGGGCAGGTGCACAGGAAGCTGGGAGGGAGAATAGTTGGGACAGCTGAACCGAGCTGGCCAGAGGAATATTTCATAGCACAGAACATCATGCTCACTTTAGAAACTGGGAGAGGCTTGGCCTTGAGAGGTGATCACTGCTCCTCTATCTCTCCTTTTCATTACTACTGCTACTACCACTACATTTTTTTTTTGCTTTATTTAAATTAGTGAAGTATTATTATCTCAACTCACAAGTTCTACCTTTTATGATTCTCCTCCTCATTCCATGCACTTGGAAGGGGCAGTGTGGGAACAGTGAGTAAGCAACTGTGTGGTACTTAGTTGGCAGATAGGGCTAAATTATGACACCTCTGTTACCTTCTGTTGTATTCAGATATTTCAGTGTAGAACTTGACAGGTTAAAGAAACTGAATGTAAAAATCTCTGCTTTCATCTACAGGTGATATCTAACCTTCATGATTCTGCATATATATATATATATATACATATATATATATTTATATACTTGAAAGTTAGAGAACTAAAGACAATCTTATGAATGTTATAATTCATAAGCCTTAACCTACTACTGGAGCCTGTAAGTACTATTAATACAGTTGCACCTTTGATCTCCAAAGTAGATGAAGCCATCTGGCCTTTATTGCTACCCAAAGATGATAATGATCCTGCTTAGCAGTGTTAGTTGCTAAACCTTTTTATNCATATCTTTTAATAAGACGCTTCATTATTTTCTGCAGAGAAGAAAGAAAGGAAGGAAAAAAGAGTTTTCTTAGTTGGACTAGTATCGTTATGACATTTCAAAGTAAGAGCTCTTGTCCTGATTTTAGCTGGGACAGAGTTCATTTTCCTCTTAGTAGCTGGTACAGTGTGAGTTTTGGGTTTAGTATGAGAATAGTGTTGATAACATGCTGGTGTTTTAGTTGTTGCTGAGCAGTATTAACCAAAGGCAAGGACTTTTCAATACCTCATGCACTGCTGCTGGGCAGGTGCACAGGAAGCTGGGAGGGAGAATAGTTGGGACAGCTGAACCGAGCTGGCCAGAGGAATATTTCATAGCACAGAACATCATGCTCACTTTAGAAACTGGGAGAGGCTTGGCCTTGAGAGGTGATCACTGCTCCTCTATCTCTCCTTTTCATTACTACTGCTACTACCACTACATTTTTTTTTGCTTTATTTAAATTAGTGAAGTATTATTATCTCAACTCACAAGTTCTACCTTTTATGATTCTCCTCCTCATTCCATGCACTTGGAAGGGGCAGTGTGGGAACAGTGAGTAAGCAACTGTGTGGTACTTAGTTGGCAGATAGGGCTAAATTATGACACCTCTGTTACCTTCTGTTGTATTCAGATATTTCAGTGTAGAACTTGACAGGTTAAAGAAACTGAATGTAAAAATCTCTGCTTTCATCTACAGGTGATATCTAACCTTCATGATTCTGCATATATATATATATATATACATATATATATATTTATATACTTGAAAGTTAGAGAACTAAAGACAATCTTATGAATGTTATAATTCATAAGCCTTAACCTACTACTGGAGCCTGTAAGTACTATTAATACAGTTGCACCTTTGATCTCCAAAGTAGATGAAGCCATCTGGCCTTTATTGCTACCCAAAGATGATAATGATCCTGCTTAGCAGTGTTAGTTGCTAAACCTTTTTATTGTCAGTTTATTTGAACCTATTTTGATATATTTGCTAAGTTATGTTTTCCCAGCGTAGAGCTTGCTTACAGAAAATGGGATACAAAATTCTAAATTTAAGCGTCTCATCTGGGATTCATTTAACCAAAGACAGATACTTTCTAATGTAAATATACATATTTGTCACCTTTATTTCCTTCTATGGATAAAATGAGCAAACCTGAGAGCACAGTTCATCTGAGACAACTAAAACTGATCACATAGCTCATACCATGAGAATGACCAACCTCTCTGCTAATAATAATGGGAATCTAGGCCAGCAAATTTACTGTAAATTTTACCTTTCCAGGAAAAAATGAATTCTGGCCCTGATTCTCCCAGTAGTTCAAATTACTTAAAAAAAACCAAGGTATCCAAGTACATTTTAGGATATGTATTTCTGCCTTTGGGTTTAATATTTTCATATGGTGTAGTCCATGACAACACAATACTTATTCTTTTCCATTTTAAGACATAAAACATTCATAGATTTATAGGTCTGCTTTAGTCTCCACAATAATAGAGCTGACCAGAGCTGGTTTTGAGGTGAGTCATCCCAGATTAGTGGTCCCAAGCCATCACTGCAGTCACGCTTGCAAGGTCAGCAGCTGTACTGTTTACTATAATAATCCAAGAATGTTTCAAACACTACATGTTTATGGGGTAGATTTTTAATCTCAGTATCTATCCCTGCATCATAATGAAATTGGCTGTGAAAAATTGAGGGAGTTTTTGGAACAGACTCTGTAGACACTGCGTAACATAAAAGTGGAGCAGAGCTAGCCTGCCCAAGGGAAAATCTGTATTTCTGTCTTGTGGTCAATAAAGCATACTCATTTTCTGTACCCTTTTTCATTCCGATTGTCTTTTTATATTGCCCAGGCAGCTCTTGCTTCTTCCTTTCTACCCACTTTGTAGTATTACAAGAAGGAAAGAAGCAGTCTCTGGACCAGAATAGCTGAGATTTATGTGGACCGGGCTGGGTCTCTTTATACTTAACTGCACAAAGGCTCATTGCAGTCGTTTAGGAGGCAAAGGAAAAACAGACTGCATTGATAGAATAGAGGCTGACAGATACTTGCAGTGTTTGAGACATTTGTATGTAGAGGTGTGCCACAATAAGCTGATCTGCTTCAGCAAATGGAATGGGAAGATTTTGGGTTTATTTTTGGATTTCTCAATTCACATTGCGCAGTTGAGGACTCAACTCTAAAATTAAAACCATTTTTCTAAAGCACATAAATACATTGCACTATATGGGTACTATTTAAGAAACTAAGAGGAGAGAAACATTGTCAAATTGTACTGCAAATATCTAAACCATTTCATTTATTTCTGATATATACAAGGTCTGTGGATTCATTCTTTACTCATGTTGCTCAGCATAAATTCAAACTGTCCTCATGCCATCAGAAGTTCTACTACTTCTTGATTTTATTTAAAAATAAACTGGTTTTTACCTGGTATTGTCTTGGAGGATTGTTTAAACAGTTTAAGTGGATTTCATCTGAGCTTCTTATACTTGATTGCTTCCTTTGACCAAGCTGAAACAGAAACATTATTTATAGTACAAAATAAATAGAAGATCAATATGTGTATCTCATCCTATGACAGAAAATCTAGGGCATCACAAAATGGTGAACTGGGACTCAAGCTGAATGACTGGGCTACAGTAAGAGTGAACAGAAACTGCAAAACCAAATAGTATTACTTTAGATAAAGAGCAGGGCCAGTTCAACAAGTAGTAGTACAAGAAACAGAACTCATGATGGATCTGGATGAGGAGTAAGTGGGACTGTCACTAAAAATTCAGTTCCCTGCAATTATACATGGTCTAACAAAATTTTTACTGTTTTAAAGGACGGGACTATCAGTGCAATGTCTCAAATCCTGTCGGATTGTTTTGTACTTCCACTGAACCTCTCTATGTTGTGTCCTAACACAGCCAGCATCTATTGATAAGCAGACTGGGCACTTTGGAGCCTGTTAAATACTCTGTGGGATGTGCTGGGATATAATTTGTTGGGGACAAAAATAGGGCAGGATTCTATGCTTATGCAGCTGCACACTGGGAATAATTTAAATACTATTAGATTTTGTTTAGCATTCCACAGAATCACAGAATGATTTGTGTTGGAAGGGACATCTAAAAACAGGTAGTCCAATGCCCCTGCCATTGGCAAGGACACCTTCTATTAGATCAGGCTTGTATTTTGATGCAAAAATTGGTTACATCTATGTGTAAAAGATATTCATTAGCAATTAATATAAAGTGTGCACTGAATTTGGGAATTTTTTTGTTCTTTAGAATGAATCACAAATCTATTTACCCATACTTCAAAAAAAACCATTATTTATCTCTTCATTCTATGTTTATTTGACCAAGCAAAAGTAACGATAAAAGATAAATAGTGTAAAACATATCAAACAATTAATCTTTCTCTTATATATTAATCTACATGGGGATGGAAATTAATGATGTATAAAAAGGGCAAGTTACTATTTTTTCATGCTTGAATAAAGCTACTTTAGGTATTTTGAATACATATCCTAAAACATAATCTTATCAAAATGTTTTAACTTAAACTAGGTATCCGATTTAGAATAAAAAATAACAGCTAGTGAGTTTACACAATCACTAAGTAGTCACTATGTTTTTCAGGATTTTAGAACTAATTATACTCTCTCTTGGGCCTCATCTATAATACTGGGTTAAAAGAGGAAAACAATCTTCCTCTGTTTCAGCTCCTGGATCTTTCATGCACCATTTTTGGAAATAATATAGTACAATAAGAGTAAGACAACACTTCCTCTTTAGCAGCAGAGGGAAGCTGCCTTGGGTATTTACTATGTATTTTAGTACATATTTTAAAAGCAATGTGTCATGCTGGTTACCAGTTTCAAACTTTTGTTACATTGGTTCACCTCAAAAGTCAATCCACTGTTCAATCACAATTTGATTTTCACTTGAAATAACAAAATTGGTAATATGTGGCAAGATGAGTTATAACACTGCAAACTTGTAAAACCAGGCTCACTGTAACACCTTCATCTTAACCTTCACCCTCCAGTACATTTTTAAGATAATAATGTACTTTTTATTAGCTACAGAGTGCAGCTTGAAAGTTGGCAGATAAATCAGAAGTGTGTAAATTCTTTAGATCTTCTTATGTGTACCAGTAACAGGACACAAGATCCACTGTAAACTGCTGAACGACCACTTGGTGGCAGAGACTGCCAAGATTTCATTGTAACATCTAATAACGTTTTCAAACTCTCTTTAAACTCTCTTCAAACTCTCTTTAAGCTTCCTGCCTATGGCTTTTTTCTTTCTCCAAAATTAGTACCAGAGTACACTCAGACTATTACACTGATGACTGACCTAGAATTTGTATTTTTAAGTTAACATTTATTGAATATGAGTAACCAGACGGGAAATTATGTAAGTTAAATAAAACAATTATATAAATCCCAACCAAAATAACTCTTCTTCTAGAGTGTGGGGTGAAATATGAAATGCAGGTTATATGGATCACTGCTCTTTGAAAACACCTTTATCTTTAAACTTGCATTTCATTTTGTTATTCTCTTGTATTATCTAAAATTCAATGTAATTAGAATAGTAATGAAATTACTGTAGATGGCTTTTTTAGCACTTTATTAGTGTCTTACATCAGAAGCTGCTGCCAACTTACAATTCAAAAAAAAACTGTGCTTTGTTGCATCAGAAGGGAGAGTTACCAGAAAGTGACTCAGTTTGTGCTCCTATAACCAGACATCACTTGTAAAAATTTCAGAAACACTGTTTTACACTAGGAAAATTAAAGTTAACATATTTTTCTTGTTTGAGTGAGGGCTTAAAGCCACTTCAATAAATAGTTGTCCCTTACTTCTTTTCTGAAGGGCCATGTTCAAAAAACAAAATTTAAATATATCATCTCTCGTTGCTGATTTTTAGCTCAGGAAGATGAACAGGTTCTGGGACACTTGAGAAATAAACTTTCTCAATCCCAAGGCAATTTTTAAATTTAGAACAGAAGTCAAAGTAGGTTTTTTTAAAAATTCTTTTTCTTTATTTCTTTCTTCCTTTTTATTGGTTTGAGTTTCTCACTCACTTGAGTGAGAAAATGCCAATTCTAGCCTGAAGCAAGAAATCTGGATTTTAATCAACAGCCTGAAAGAAAACATCTTCACAGTCTTTAGTATTGTATTTAGACACGTCTCATGAAATTAATTTCTGGTTTACTACACTTGGAACACAGCTATATAAATTACTTGCTGTTTAGCACTGACAGCATCTGGCTTCATTTTCTGCTAGCAATAATCAGGGCAGATCTAAGAGTAGCATTTCCTTCCTTTCAACCCTAATGCTTGTCTTCACACTCATTCTGAAGCTGCTGCTGCTGCTGCTTTTGCACTGAGAAGATGCAGCAGCAGAACAACCCACAGGCTGGGCCTGAATCAGTAAACTCAAGTGTGTGTTAACATTATTGGGCACTGCAATGCAAGGTTTTCCATCAGTAAACTTTTACTGTCCTCCCTGGTAGGACTTACACCAGAACAACCTTCTAACTTCCTAGGCACAGCTTGGCAACTGGAGTGGTTTGGGGAAGAGAATACCTGATTATGGGCAAGCTGTTCCTGAGCTGGCCTCAATATCCAGACAAGCTACCCAGATTTTACTAGCACAAACACAGCCATCAAGTCTTGGGTCAAGTCTTGCCAAATCTTTCCCTATCTTTCTACAGCTCATTTTATTTATAGTAGCTCCCTGCACAGGTAGCTCCTTGCTCAGAAGTCACAGCAGCATCAACCCGCTCAGCACCAAGTGAATCAAAAGTCAAAATCCCAAAAGCCTGAGAGTGCCTTTAAGAAGATGCCATCACAGCCTCAACAATAATGAATTGTAACCAGTGGATCAAAAGGTAACACAAAACTACTTTAGCTACTTCTTGGAAGTGCACAGGATGGAAACATTAGATTCAGATAAAGTCAGCATGTGGCAGCCCAAAAGGTAAGTAAAAACGTAATCATCTGACAGTATCTGCTGCAAAACCAGAGAAATTAATAAATATGACTGAGATTCTTTATGTTTCTCAATGTAAAAGCTTTTTTTTTTTTTTTAAATTTGATTTGCAGTTTTATAGCTGCTTTGGCTGCGGAGTAAGCACATTTCATTTAGGATTAGTTATACTAAAATCTGCACAGAGTGTAAAGCATTAATATTTGAAGAATTAAAATTAAATAAGGGTTAGGAAAAAATCTGATAAACAATGTCTGCATCCTTACATCTCTCTTTCAGAGGGACTGCTGTAAAAGCTGACAAACCAGCTACTGTTTTATGTAGAACTGGCAATTATTACACTTTGCACCTTTCTAGAAACGTGCTAGAAAACATGAATTGTTAGGTTTGAATGGAATGCTAAAAATACATTTTCTTTCCTTAGTCTGTATAAATGGGACTTATAAGAGTACCTGTTTTATAGGAACATGAATTTCATGCTAAAAAGTCATTAAAACAAGCTTGTAACCTAATTATGTGCTTTTCAAATTCACAGAGTAAGTGAATTAGGAAAAAAAACATTTGTTGTTTTCCACGACCACTCAATTTTAAGTTTATATGCCTCTCATCAAATGCACAATATTTTAGTGATGACTTTATCATTCACAGAGGTTTTAAAATTGGGTTGCATCAAGCAGCTTGAAAAAAAATTTTGCAAATGTCAGATTCATTAAAAACCTGAGCAAATGCATGTGTCATTTCTGTCAGGTCTTAAATATATTAGGATTCGATTCCCCAAATAAAATGAAGTGAGATCTGTGAAACACTAGAAAAATTACTGGTAATAGAGGTGAGCCACTTGAACTTAATAACCATTTTGACTTTGGTGACAGTGTTTGTAGTATCTATATTTGTTTTCATAAACTGCATAAACTTACCTTAGGCCCAGGATTTTTCCCTAAAAGTCCATCTTTTCCCTCTAGGATTGTGAGCATTTTTTCTCTTTTACTCTTCAACTAATAAGAGTGAAAAATGTGCTGGTCACATTGGTGACAGAGAACTGACAGATGCATGTAAATTTTTTACTGGTCCCCTGTCTAATGACTAATGGATCTTGAAGAAACTCAAGAATTCCTAACCTTAAACAAGCCTCTGCTCAGATCACAGCCCATTTTAACAAAGATCCTTCCACACTTAAACTTCCATTGAAGAACATTTTGTTTTGCCACCATGAGAAATCCTAACTTTCTTTTATTTTTTGTGTATGTTAGCATATGCTCACCTTTCTACTCACTAAGTCTGATCAGCTGTCTTGCACAACTCTTTTTCCCTGACATGTTAAATTAGTGCTAGAATAGCGCCAGTCTTTACATTTCCAATACCACCTAACATTCCATGTTCTTCTAAAGCAATTGAATTGATTTATACCAAGATAGAGCAGGAAAAATACATCAGCTACACACTAAGCAACTCCAATAAATCAACTCAAGTGCTTTTTACTGAAGCTGTGTAGGTAAAACAGGTAACAAAATATTTTATAATAAAAGCAAGGGGCATTTTCAGTGGAAGCAGAGATAGGCTACCAAGGGGGAACTTTAGAAACTGCCCAGGATGTGAGGATGGCATTAGGAAAGACAAAGCTTGCCTTAGGCTGACATTTGCAAGGGCAGTAAGAACAATTGCTACAAGGAAAATGCAGGCCTATTGCTCAGTGAGGAAAGGGATTTAAGTGACAGTCGGATGAAGGTAAGAATGAGGGACTTGATGCCTTTTTTGCCTCAGGCTTCATCAACAGTCTCTCAGGCCTCTGTGCTTAGCGAACGAATTTGAGGAGACAGGAAGAACTTGACCCAGGCAAGTCCAGAGTGCTACATCCACAGGTAGCTACATCTGGGAGAGCAGATGCACCCTTGCAAATATGCCATCATCTCTGGAAGACCATGGGTATTGGGAGAGGCCCTCAAAAGCTGGAGAAAGGCAAATGTCAGATCCATCTTCAAAAAAGGTCAAAATTATGATCCAAACAACCCTGGGCCACCCAACCTCCCTTCAGTAACCAGCAAAACAATGGAATGAAAAATGAAATTTCTTGGAGTATATGCAAGAACAGATGGTGACTGGAAAGAGCAGGCGTGTATTTACAAAAAGTAAAATCTGTCTGACCATCTAGATGGCATTCTGAGACAAAATGACTTGCAGATAAGGAGAAAGCAGGAGATGTCAATGGACCTGAACTTTAGCAGGGATTTTAATTATTCTATTCTATTCTATTCTATTCTATTCTATTCTATTCTATTCTATTCTATTCTCTTATATCAGTGACTGACTTCAGTATGAATTAAGTATGTTGGGAAATTAATGAATAAAGCAGGGCAATAACAAATATGAAGTTAAAATTGGCTTTATCTTCTAAAATTAGCAGTCAGTATATACAAAAAAAATTACCTTGTTCATCTCTGCATCTTCCTGAAAGCTTTTCTTTTGGCACAAAAATGGTTTAGAAATACATTTTTTGATTCTGATTAGGAGATACAGCAAAGATTTTGGGCTTGGCACTAGGTTGAAGGGTACTGGAAGAGTTCTCCCTTCTTCAAAGTAGGAAAACCAAAGTTTAGCCCTTGCAAATTTCCATTCTACATCAGCATCATCCTGTAAAACAGGAACACAGCAGTTAAGACACTGTTATAACCTCTTTGACTATTGAAGATGCTCTAGCTAAACTTAATGTGTGTTTTAAGTGTAATTGGCTGAAGTAAATCTCAAACAGATCAAGATCTATGAAAACCAAACTTTCAATGAATGGAATTGTTCTTATTAATCCATTTTAAAAAATGCAATTGCAGAACAGGATGGATTTAATTTAAACATCGTTTATTCCAGAGTGAATGCTAATAGTCTGCAATACAGGACACAATGGCAGACTAGTCTACAGACTCTGGTACTTTAAACATGAAGTTAAAAAAGATGAGGTGATCCTTACCTAATGCCTTCCATTTGCTGGAATATATGATTAAAGCAGATATGATAGTATATCCATGGTTTATGTTTATCATTTATGATCACCAAAACACTTGTTTTATTTCCCCCGTACTGTTTAAGAGGGTTTTCTGCAGAAAGGACTGACATCAGTTCGAGGTCATGACTCAATATTGCTGTACCTGTTTTTAGAAGCTGTTTTGTCCAGTCACTATATTTTTAATGCTCCAAACCTGATAGCTTTGCCCTGTGGCCTTCTGATCCAGAAGAATGTGAATGTCCCTAGACAATGTGCTGTTCTTGCTCTAGCTTGACAATGCTATGGACCCCAGTCAGAGCCCAGAATGTGGGACCACAGTAGAGTCAAACCTGAGTTTGCTGCTTTGGCAAGAGCATCCCCCAGGAAACCTGAGTTTGCTGCTTTGGCAAGAGCATCCCCTAGGAAAGTCTGGGACGGCTCAGCTCCTGGAGACATGCTTACTTTTTTCCTAAACAGTAATAGTGATTTAGCACTCTGTTTTCCATGGAATGCAAAAGGTCATGCTGGATTTCAGTAGCCCTGCTGATTACTTTGCCAAACAAAGTTTTGTTCACTGCAGAGATCTAGAGCAACACTGGCTTCAATGAAAGAAGAACACAGCATGCTGGAGACCTGCCTGCAAGGTCAAGGCACAGGTAAGAGAACATCCTTGCAGCAAGAAGGGCACTTCCCAAGTAATTACAAATGAGGCAAATGAAAGATTGACAAAGTCACACCATGTAGCCCATACTCTTCAGGAACATAACACACTTCACCACCAGTTTCTTATTCCAGTCTGGTTCTTACTATTGCAAGCACATGCAGCCAGGTAATTGCCTGGTATTTTATAATAAAAATGAACAGTGGAATTAGTATTTCTTCTAAAATATTCCAAAAGCTTATGTGGTACTTGTCTTAAATCAGATATCAACAAAAAAATTTTCCAGGAGCCTGAGACAATTAGTTGTAACAGCAAATAGGATGATATTTCATCATAAATGAACTTTTTACCTCAATTTCCTGGAATGAGCTGTTGATCATTGCAATAAGCATGTTCAGTAAGACGATGACCATGGTAACATTATAGACTCCATAAAGAACATAGCCAATATTTTCAATAAATTTGTGTTTATAATTGATAACAACTGATTTAACTTCTGAGAGTCCAAATATAGCCCAAAACAATGTTTTGAAACTTTCTTCAACACTAAAAGGAGAAATTGGACACATGCATATGTTACTGAAGAAAAGCTGTATATTCTTACTGTAGAAATTGCCAGTTATCATTTTTATACAGTGTACAAATTTTTCTATTATCATAATGTTGAACTCCATCTCTGCATAAAAGTAGACTGTCTAATTTCATGGGTACAGTCTGTTTCATAACACAATATTCCCAATACTTAGGATTGACAATAAAATCATCTGATTCAGATCAGATGGTTTTAGGAATCATATATCCATCCTCAAAAGACTATTACAATGATTCACTTGTTAACTACTTTAAGCTATGTGCTACAATCTAGCTGTTAATATAAAAGTAAATTTAAAAAATAATTAACCTGTAAATACTTTATTTAAATTGCACCATTAATTCACTTACTGGGAATTATTTCACCATTAATATGACAAATATTCTGAAACTATGAAGAAGACAGGATATCTGATGGGAAATCATCAATTTTCAAAAAAATTAGTCTTATGGACCATAATCTTCCAGTTGAGTTTTTACTATTACACAATTCCAGGGTAAAGTCATGGTGTGGGAATAGTGATTTTTTTTTCAGGTTAGTTAATTTAAATGCATATATTTACCCCTAATCAGTTTATAAATAAACGTAAGTCCAAACCTCTGAGGTACTTTTTCCTATTTATCTCCATCTTTTCGAAGACTTACTTTCTCTTGCTTTGATAAAGAGATCTCACTTCCCCACATCCAAAAACACAGCAGCATTGCAAAGAACATTTAGTATTTCATTGAGTTATTGTTAAGAAGATAAAGGTTACAGTTCAATTAGTTGTACTTACGTTGTGAACGCTTCATTTTGTTTTGCCCCCAGATAGTAGGAATAGAGATTGAACATGCCTATCATGAAAGCCACAAACACCATGATAAATATCACCATAAACTTGAAGATGTCTTTCACGGTTCTCCCAAGAGATATCTGCAGTGGCCCAAAGCTTTCATTAGCTGGTAAGATGTAGGCTATCCGTGAGAAACTTAACACCACTGCAATAGCATACAGCCCTTCAGAAATGATCTGAGGATCAGACGGATCCCAGTTTATTCTGGCTGGAAACAAAAGATGAGAATTCCTGTTAGTATAACACATGCTTATCTATGGGAGGTCTTTTTGAACCACTTGCTGCCAGTGCTCTGCCTAACATAGCCCAGGATACCACTGGCCTTCTTTGCTGCACAGGCCCATTGCTGGCTTATGTTTGACCTGGTGTCCATCAAGTTATGTTTGCTACTCTATGAAAAAACCTGGCATTAAATACTCACTATTAACACCATCCATACACAGATGCTCTTAAAGCAGACTTCAGTTTCATGCATACATGAAAAAATCCCTTAACTAGTTGCTTTTAGGACTTATGTGAAATTTATAACTTTCCAGGAAAATTTATAAGACTATAATTTAATGTGTTTCAGAATATATACATTTTAATTGCTATGCTTTTCTGCAATCTGGATAATGCAGAAATGCAACCTTATCAGAAAGAGTATCTGAAGCACAGAATAGAGATAGAAACTGATGTAATTTGGTATCTAGAGAAAAATATCTAATAATGATAGGAGAGATGTGATGTTGTTAAGAGTGAACACAAGTCAACAGTGCTTTTTTTTGGCGGGGGGTAAAATACCTTCTAGGACTTCTCAAATATACCAAGCAAGTTTATTAACGTTTTTATCTCTTACTGGTAAAGGGAGTGGATTGAGA
The DNA here is from genome assembly GCA_013397155.1 of Irena cyanogastra. Classification (NCBI taxonomy): domain Eukaryota; kingdom Metazoa; phylum Chordata; class Aves; order Passeriformes; family Irenidae; genus Irena; species Irena cyanogastra. The sequence continues at coordinate 159,656 of VWZV01001529.1, read as the reverse complement.
AATATTAAAGAAATATAATAGAGTCCCTGAGCAAACAATACATAAAAGACATGTTAGCTTTGCTGGCAAAGCAGGTTTAAGAACTTCCTGCATCTCATTGCTCAGTTCTGTTCCTGCATTACAGTACATTCCACTCAAGGTTGCACCACCACAGACTGGTTTGCAGGACAGTATTGTGTAGTTGAACAGATTACAATGATCTAGAAAAGGGGTAGTTGACAGTGAGTTTATTTTGATACTTCAGTGCTGTCTAGAACAGTCTACAAAAAGATGTACAAACACAGCCAGGGGAACTATTATCCAATAGTAGAATCATAGAATCACAGAATATGCTGAGTCAGAAGGGACCCGTGAGGATCATCAAGTCCAGCTCCTGACCCTGCACAGCACCATCCCCAGGAGTCACACCATGTGCCAGAGAGTCTTGTCCAAACACTTCCTGACCTCTGCCAGACTGGTGCTGTGACTCCTTCCCTGGGGAGACTGTTCCAGTGCCCAACCACTCCCTGGCTGAAGAACCTTTTCCTGATATCCAACCTAAACCTCTCCTGAAACAACTTCAGACCATTCCCGCAAGTCCTGTCACTGGGCACCACAGGGAAGAGATCAGTGAGATCCTCCTCTTCCTCTCACAAGGAAGCTGTAGACTACAGTGAGGTCTCCCCTCAGTCTCCTCCTCTCCAGGCTGAACAGACCAAGTGACCTCAGCCAGTTCTCATATGATTTCCCCTCAAGGCCATTCACCATCATCATAGCCCTCCTCTGGACACTCTCTAATAGTTTAATATATTTTTTATAATGTGGCACCCAGAACTGACCCCAGCACTGCAGGTGAGGCCGCCCCAGTGCAGAGCAGAGCTGCACAATCCCCTCCCTTGCCCGGCTGGCCATGCTGTCCCTGATGCCCTCCAGGACAGGGTTGGCCCTCCTGGCTCAGGGAACTGCTGAGTTCTGAACACTGGCTTGTGTTCAACTTGCCACTGGGATAAGAAAGAGAAGGAGGGGGAATTTCTTCAGTGCTACATTGTGAAACCATGGTATTGGAGGCTTATTAAAAGAAAATCATTTTGTTTTAGCCTGAGAAGTGTGCAGTCAACTCACCCAAGGTGTAGTATTTTATGTTGGGCTCCAGCGTTGGACTTGTCAGATCTTTCATATTTGCATCAACGATGTTTTGGGCTCTGGATGCATGCCAAAATGCCATAAACCTCGCTATAAATGATGCTGCAAAAATTGCTAACATACCAAAATCAAGCATATTCCATAACTCAAACAGGTATTCCTTTGGACCTTGAGACCAAATTTCTTTACATTCAGACCATATCATGCCTGTATAAGACAGAACAGAGAAAACAGTGTGTTCTTTATTCTTCACGCTCATTTTATATTTTTCTTATATATATGACATGCTCTTGGTTGCAGTCAAACTCAAAACTATTTTGATCAGCAGGAGTTCGAACACAAAATGAAATCTTTGAACCTGCAAATTCATATACATTCCAAGACTTCTTTCTCATCTGAGTAATAGTAACAATCTTTCAGACTGCTTTTTCCTGTAAAACTACAAAAGCTTTCCAAGAGAAGAATGGGATGTGAGTATTACCATCTGTTACAGACACAAGAAGAGACGAGAAGAGCAGAAATGCTCTGGCATGAACCTATCGTGGTGGTAGAGCTAAAGCGTAACTCAAAATTTATTTGCCATTACCCTGGGTACAGTATCTCTTATATATATATGACAGACAATGATGAAAGTAAGACTCAGACCCAACACTTCTTCAACAGGACAAAGGTATCTGTTTGATTCCTAACTACTGTCCCTTAGTAATAAAATGAAAGTGCAGTATCGGCTTATGACAGCTTTTTTTGGTTATGAAAATCCTTTTTTCTTTTCCAGGGAAAAATGATGCAATTATGAAGTACAATTCTAAAGAGATTTAATAACTGAATGGAATAATGTCACTAATTTTTACACTTATCAAATTGAAAGCACTTTTCATCATTTTCAGGTAAGGACAATAATAATGTCAATCACAGCAGCTAAATTCAATGTCACATCTGTATGCATAAATCAATTTTTCAAAAACTGTCTAATGCATGACACTGATATAAAAATAGACTAAATTAGCAAAGTAGAACTTCAATTTGAGAATTTATTATTTACTTCTTTATTACCAGATGAAAATATTGATATTTATAGACTGGAAATCTAAGTGCTATATTATTCCTAAAAGACAAAATTATAATAATTTATAAATAGCTTTACAATTAAATAAATAAATACTGCCAAGGTCTTCTAAAGCTATAAGAATCAGTTGGTATACAAATTTCAATCACAGTGAGATCATAAAAGCAAAATGCTTTTAATGCATAGGCTTTTGAATGGATAGTTTAAATTTAGCTCTCACTCTTTATTGACTTAACTAACAACCAGAACCCAGATCCTTAAAATATTTGGCCATCTAAACCCTACTGGACTAAAGGGACTTGAAAGTAAGAATCTGACAGCTAAAATGTTACGGAAAGTCTGTGCTCAGGTTCTGATGTTGAAGAGTTCTACATCACCAAGATGAATTGGTTAGCTTAGAGTACTGCTCATAGCACTCATTTCATTCCTGTGTTGGTATGGAAAAATCTACCATCAAATCTTCAGAGACCTATATTCTTCTCTTTTGTTACTAATATATTCAGCTAAACACTATTAGTTCTACAGGCATGCTTGCAAAATAAGAGAATAAGAGACAACTGGACACAAAAAATCTTGGCTCATCATGTAAAAATCTTTCCTCTTGGAAGCTCACACTGGGACTCAACCACCACAAAAACTGGTAGACACTTTGCTTTGATATTCATAAAACTGAATTAATTAAGATAATATAGATTTCACCGAAATGAGTCTGCATGTTTGTGATCAACTAGACACATGAATCCTGCTGCCATCCAAGAAAAAACACAAGGCCCATGTGGGAATGTAGACAGCTGAATAAACTCCCTTTGTTGCAATTTTTACACAAAACATTAAAAGGAAAGGATTCAGTTGGGTTCAGCTTCGCTTGTAATCATAGCAAGACAAATCTAAGCAAAAATTTTTACCTACTACCCAAGAAATAATAAGCATCTCCATCCATGAGAAACAGGATGTTTTCATCCTAAAAAGCTGTTTTACATTGTCCGTTGTTTCATTAGGTCGGAGTTTGGTGCCATCAAACCTGTCAGCTGCATTCATGACAAGCAGACCAAGAAAAATGGTGAAAGAAGCTGCATGGGCTACAAACTTCATAAATGGTCCACGCATTATCCTCCCCAGCTGCAACAGAGATTAACAAACAAAAGGATATTGCACTGACTGATTCCAAATAAAATGTATATAAAAAGAGCAGTAACACAGATAATAATGTATTTCAATAATTCAGAGAAACAAATATTTGAAAACGTTTGTATACTATGATTTCCTGTTCACTGTCATCTTTAGAAGTTTCTACTGATTTGCTATTTTCAAAGGAATAAGCTATCAGTTTCACTATTAGGATATCAGCGATAGATCAACAGTGAAACTGAAATGAGAAAAATATAAAATATGCATTTTAACTCAGTGATTTGAAATAATACTGTAATTGTTTTGTGGTATACATGTCTATTATAGATAATATGGAGAAAAATACGTTACAGTTGTTGAATTTCTTAATACTAGCCAGCTTCATTGTCAGGCAAGACAGAAAATAACATTTTGACACACTTACTGAAAGCATTATCACTACGAGTGAATTATGAAGAAAAGAATTCCCTTTCCTGACTGATGTGATACTCAATTTAGCACAGTTGTCGTGCAGTTTTCCCAACTTATTTTCTTCTTTTAAAAAAGTTGTGACACCTCAAAAGGTTATATTTGTAGTTCTATGGAGATTTAATTTCCTCCCGACTTGTACAACAGAAAAGTTCTCAGCTTCATCATGACTATGAACAACTTAAAAAATGGTTTAGTGCAACACTTTAAAACTTGAAAGTTCTATACAAACTCACATGAGATTGAACTTTTAGTAATTCTTTATTTTTGAGAGCGTCTGTATTAATATTAAAAGTTTTAGCTTGTCCACTTAGTTGGCAGCTGCAGAAAAGTGTTCTTTAATTTTAGATTGACTGCATTTGTATATGACAAATAAATCATTGAAAAAGGAAAATAACAAGTAGGTAAGTCACTGCTACAGCAGAAAATCGATTACTGAAATGTGCTGTATCTCAAGGCATTTTAAAACTATTCATAACACCCCCAGTCATAATTCCAAAAAGTGAAAATAATGTAACTGATTTTTATTGCTGAGATTGAAAGACATGAAAAAATACGGCAAAGCATAAAAGGCTACGGAGTTCAACCTGCTAGAATTGTAGATCTCATACTGCAACATGTTGAACAATGCTTATAGGAGGCCAGTTGTCCCTCTAACATACTTTCAAGGGAAATTTTCCATTATTGTCCACTCAAAATGGATACTTGCCAACTGAAACAGGGATTCAACACAAATTGAAACACAAATTTCACTCGGTGAAATTGCAACCCATCTTTATTGGAAAGGTGTTCCACACTATATACAGACCAAACCAGATATATTGGTAGAAACTAAACCCAGACAGTGTATTTCAAGTGAATGCAGGGCAGGCTGTGTAACTGCTTTGAAGACCTCATGAAATATGATAAATAGTAGCCCTGTCTTGACTTTATTATAGAGTTATTTTTAATAATGAAAAAGAAAATTGACTTTGAGGCAATTGGAATCAACCCAAAGCTTGAACTTAGTTTACATTTGAATCAATGGAAAATGAATATCCTCTGCGCCTGCCTGCTAAGGCAAGAACTGAATGAAAAACTGTCTGAATCATTTATAAAGCAAGATTTCCTCAAGGCAACATTTGGTCAACCATTAGTTTACTTTATATTGCAATTAACACAATACATTTACCTGTCTTAATCACAATTGTCTGAATGTGCAACCTTGCAGCCATTCCATTCTAACTTGGCTGTAAAGCAACAAGTTTCTGAAGTATTATTTAAGTGTGTCTTTGTCATACAGGAATTTATGTGCTGAGGAGTTACTAGGAGGTCCTTACAAGGCTTCCCAGGCTGACCTTACTGCAAGGAGCAATCCAATAGGCCATGGAGAGGAAGGGCAGTCCAACTGCCACCACGAGGACAACCAGAAATTTCACCGCCATCGTCTGCTGCCGCAGACCCGACAAATTCTCGTACCAAATAGAGAGGAGCTGCTGCTGGCAATTTGGATGTGCTACAAACTAATAATAAAAAAAAGAGCACATAAACAATACTGCTACCACAATAACTTCTGTTAAAATACAGCTATAGGAAGTGCATTAAGAATGCTGGAATAGTGAAAATGCAGCTTAAATTCAAAGGAGCATTAACAGGAGCATAAGAAAAACTATTTTGGTAAGCAAAATCTCCCAGCAAACAGGCACAAATGCTTCAGCAATAAATACTGTAACTTAGAAACTTATTTATTAACACTATGTTCCATCACAAACTATTAAATTCAATTAAGGATAATTTATCTGGGCAAACTATATATGTTTCTGACATTTATAATTTTAATTTTACTGCTTCGGAAATTCCAACACTTTGAGTCTTTTGTTCTGCAAAAAAATGCTACATATTCTTCACTTAGGAAAGAAGGAATATATCCTATTTCCACATGTTGACGCAGAAAATACCATTTTTTTTCAGCTGGCATGAGAAAACAGCTGTCCCATTTGCAGGAAATCAGATGAGGATTATTTATAACTTGGTTCTGGAACCATTTGCACAAACTGCAAAACTGAGAAGTCTCTCCTATAAGCTTCTTTGTGTCCTCTGGACAGTGTAACAAGCATCTCACAAAGGTAGATGTTAAAGTAGATTCTTGTGCACTGTACATTTTTAAATCCAAATCTACAAATAAAATAGACATTTATTTGAATGCAGTATTTTTTTTCTTGATCCTTTCTCTATACTTAAAAGATGACTGGCTGAAGGTACAAGAAATGTCTTCATCGAGACAAGAGAAAGTGTTGCGAGAAAGTGTTGCAAGAAAGTTCAAATGTGCAGAAGCACTAAGACTCAAAGAGTATGAAGGACCCAAGCTCAATATAATCTGCTCTCTTCAACAGCTGTTTTTCAGCTCTCTTTAGTGACTGTAGCTTGGCAAATGTTTTGCAGGTTTGTGTACATATACTGGTTCAGCCAAAATGCTTTTTTTTCCTTTTCCTCCCTTCACGAACACATAAATACACCTCACATATAAAGTTTTTGTGTGTCACCCAGGAATATGAACTCAATTTTTGTAAAAATTTAGGATAACATGCTTTTGAAGAATATTTTTTACTTTGGTTGTACAAACTTCACCACACAAATAATTTCTCCCTGGTTGACACAAGTCACCTAGAATTTTACAACCTATATTATCCAAGACAAGTTTCCTGAGAAATTCCAATGTTTATGCAGCTACAAACTCATCTGGTTTCGCTGAGCACTATTCAGATGGAGAGCAGAGTATTAGACTGACAGCAGAAACGAAAGCAAGCCAAAGAAGGGTCAATTATTCCTGTAGCTGGCACTGCCTAAAGCCTGCTTTCTCCAGAACTAAGAACCACAGTACTAATATTCCTAGGCTGTGCCTCTGATCCCTCTGTACAGACACAAACAGAGTTTCTGTGAGACATGCAATTTCTCTAGGTTTTCTCAAATTTCTGAGCAAAACACAACAGCTTGGACGAAAACCTTGTATCAATACTTATTATGTAGTGCACTGGGACTGATGTGCTATTTTCTAGCTTTTATTAAATCGTACATTTTTCCAGGCTTCAGAAGCAGTGCTAAGTCTTTCCATCTTTTTTCTTTAAAGAACAGATTTAAAATAAAAATATATATCAAAAAATTTTGCACATTGTTTAAGAGTCATTTTCTCTCATGCTCATGTGACCCAGTATTCACCTTAAATATCTGCTTCTTGTTTATATTGCAAGAGAGGATTCTTTAGATTGTAAAACCACTGTGCCCAAAGGGCCCAAATATTCATTTCAGTGTCACAGGCTACCAAAACATACAATTTAACAATGGCATAATTTTATACCACCATCATGACATGCCTGTTTGATGAACATAATTGCTTACTTTTTTAACTTCATACTTGATGGCGAGTTTTAAGCGGCTGAGGCTGGGACGACCATGCTCTCCATTATTATGGCTCATCTCTACATCACCATTCAAAATAGCTTCCACTTCTTCTGTATTTCTGCACAAATCAAGCAGTCCAACTACAAAATCTTTGCATTGCATAGACAGTTTCTTGTAATCATTCTAGAAAACAGAAGCAGAAAGAAAAAATCTTGGTGTTTAGATCCAACACGACAGAAGCAATTCTACATTCCACCTACACCTCTGTGAACGTGAATAGCTTCTTTGCATCTTGTTATGCTTTTTTCCCCCCAAATGTTCAAGGAGTGGAATTCATCTCACCTTAGTTGTCTTGCACATCTACATTATCAATTTTCACACCTGAGTCACTCCTCTAGATGTGCTTTAGAGGAAATTAAAGTAGGAAAAAAAAAAAAACAACACTTTCAGGAATGTTGTATGACACATTTTAATGGCCAGCTCAAGTTGAGATGTCTAGCACAGGGGAAATTTTTCTATTCAATGTTGCAGAAGTCTAGAAAAGACATAGAAAATTGCACTGTAGAGATTTCAACTGGACAAGATGAACATCCTACACAGAATACACCTAAAGAAATTCCCAACCTTCTTCAGAATTGAATAAATATACTGGCTTTTCTAAGGCCTAGAACTATTCTTGTAAACTTTGGCTTTCTCCTATTCCAGTATGTATTCTAGCTTGCAAACACAAGGTTTGATTGCTGTTCTCCAGAAACAGTGCCAGTAGTGGTACAGCTTGTGTGGTGATACCACATCTCCGACTGCAGCTCTGCTCTAGCTCAAGGACCTATCAAGAGACTTCACCATGTGAGCCAAAATGTTGCTCTGCAACTGCAGCTTCGTTGCTTATTGCTTTAACTAACAAGTGTCCTCCTTGGGCCCTGTTTTCCAAAAGACATAAGTCAAAACAGAAAGTGGTATTTTGACCATTACAATCTGCAGTTCATCAACCACTACTTACATGCAGCTGTTTGGGTGATAAAAGTTGGATTTAGCTGGGAGTTAGATATAGATGTGTATCTAAACCTTAAAAAAATCTCACAAGAAATTTAGTCATGCATCTGTCAACAACTTCTGCTATTTTTGTGATTTCTGATCATTTTAATGTCTTAAAACAATGAAATTACTGTAGAATTTTTCCTAAATAAAAGAATGCGGAAACCTCCAACCACCCCACACCACACAGGACTGCTCATGTAGTTTCTGTGACATGTTCAAAGTAATTTTGTACTAATGGTTTTATTACACAGACACATTTCCCCCTTCTCCATTCTGTTCTTCAGGGTAGTGCCCCTTTTTCCACTCTTAGTCTCTAGCTAGCCCCATCTCTTTAAATACTTTCGTCATATTAACCACCATCTATTGCATCCAATACTTCATCCTGGAAGAGAATCAGCATAGAGGATACCCTAATTTGTTTTCTGAGGGTGTACTTTATGCATCTTTGTGCTTTATTACCCACAACACTACAATAACAGTTTATTACTGGGTTATATTAAAGTATTGCATCCAAGTTTTACACTTCACTTTGCTTAGATGGATGCAAACATTCACAGACAAATATTTACCGACACTATTTTACATCTACATAAAACTGCTAGTGATTTATTTTTTAATAATATAACATAAAAAAGGTAACTCAGATAGGCAAAAGGCACTTCAATACCACTTATCTACAAAGACAACAGAAGCTAAATACTAAAACTAATCATTTCCTGTCATTCTGAATAATTTATTATTACATTCTTTGTTTTCCCTCCATTCAGATAAATAATGGGAAAAGTTAACCAAAATCATGACTTCTGGCACTACAGACACATTTTTGAGAGTGATATTTGACCTGTTTGGCTTTCATTTTTGTGCAAAAGCTAAGATTCAGTATTCAGTATTTTTAACACATGAATTTTCTCTTCCAAATGAAAGGAAAATTAGCCACTTTAAATTCACAGACAAAGGAGAAACAATTACCTTCCCTTGTACGATTAGGCACTAACTCTTCCAAACTGATATTTGACCCTTGAATAGCAATATAAAAAGCCAAATAACTTTCAATAAACATAAGAACAACATCATTTTGCCTTCATAAGAGCTTATGAAGCATTGTAATATATTAATATGCGTATTTTTTTCTGGTAGAAGATAGGTACATACATACTCACACACACTCTTCATCAGTATTTTCCAGCTCAAGCAACTGACACTTGACATGGAGTTTCAAAACAGTATGTGAAGAGACCATTACTCTACAGGAGAATTATCCCTTCTGGATTTAGGTTTGTACACAGTACCACCGTATATATTAGCACCTCATAAATTCATCCATAAAATCCATCAGTTTATTTTCTTGTTTGCAAATGCAATTAAACATTTCCCCCTCCCATGAAATACTGACACAGCTGTGACCAGCAGTGGCAGCTGAGATGAAAAGTTCTCGGCAGTCAGGTTATGGCAAAGCAGCTTTGGGAAATTGATCATTGTCCATCACTGCCTCCACCTCTGCTGTGGCATAGACAACATCAGCTGAAGGCAGAACAAAAATGAAACGACAGCAAAAATGATCGATACACTCTCTAATGCCTCTCTATCACACACAGAAATAAAGCTCCCTCTCCCTGGGTCTCACATGTCTTCTACAATTTATGTGAGCCAAGAAAACAGGGCAATTTGTTTGGCTTAACTTATTTTCAAAAATGGACAAAGGCATGGATAATGAGTTCTCCTTTACTGCATGTTTTAAACTTAGTGAGTCAAAAAAAAACATTCCTGAGGAACTTCAGATGGTAATCAGAAATTAAATTACAGTTGGAGGCTCTAAAAAGAATCAGCACTGAATTCTGCAGTAAAGCGTGTGCTTTATTCTCTGCAGGTGACAACATTGGCTCACGGCTCCTCAGCAGTTTAGGAAAAAAACAAATTGTGCCAAATCGCACAACACCAAGGATGAGGGAGCAGTACCAGCTGCTCCCACCTGCAGAAGGAAGGTGATGATTTGGGGTGAGCACTGTGGGGGATGAGGAACTAGGGGAACAATGCTGGTGGCAGAGGAGTGAGAGTGAGAGGAGCACTGCTGAGAGGAGTCACCTGCCCTTAATGTGGCAGACTACCTTGGGGTGCCAAGTAAGGCAGCAAGCATGCTCTTGTCACTCTGAAAACCTCAGCTGACCATGCCCTGCTTTGCCTCTGACCATGCAGCAGGAGACCACAGCCAGGAGACCAGGAGAGCATAGCTACAGCTGTATCTCCCAGAAGAAAGGGTCTTTTTACACACAGTCCCCTGTGACCAGTCACAGGCTCCTGCTGTTCCCCAGACTATGCCTGGGGGGAACAGTCTGCTCTCAAGATGCAGGATGACACTGAACCCCATGGATGAGATGGAGCAGTGCTCCAGATCATGTCCTGGCTCTGCTTGGCAAACTGTAGAGGACAAGATCAGAAATATGGATACTGCTACACTAGAACTCAGGATTTCAAAGTGGGATGTAGTGTTGAATTTAGGTGTCACAGTAGGTAGCTAAATACATTATTTCCCTTTCAAAGGTGGCCCTTATGCCTTCAGTGCTTCACTCCTCCTCTAACAATTGATGTTACTTTTTCTTTAGGAAAACTGACAATAGCTGTACTGAAGACTGGGGTTCCATTTCTGTAATGGGGATTGTATAAATGAAAAAAAACCCCAACAGAAAATTAGACTTTGAGGTGGTAAATTGAATTTTGCTTCTCATCAGAAAAGCAAATTCGGACAATCTTATTAGGGAGATTGCTTTACAGCAAACAGTAATATATCTATGTTTAACTTCAAAATACATTTTCCACTTCATCCCTTTAAACAATAAACCAGTCAGTTGCCATTATAGTTGCAGTGGACTTTGTAATAAATGCTAATTTTATCCATTTTGAACAGCACTGGGCCACAGTTGTCCCTCTCAAAACTTCAGGCCACATCTCTGCAGGACAACATTTGTCATATATCATCTACATCTTTATATACATAGTAAAGGTATTAGCTCTTAGGTGGGCAAACCATTGAGATGACAGAAAACATGAACAACATCTCCAAAAATAAAAATATTCTATATAATATCAAACTTTGTAAAGCTGCACACTAAGCCACGTCCTGCGCATGTGCTGAGGCAATCTCAAGTGCAAGCACAAGCTGGGCAGAGAAAAGATCAAGAAAAACCATGGGAAGTAGGACTGAGAGTGTTGTGGATGAAAAACTCAACATAAGCCAGCAATGTCAGACTGCAGCCTAAAGAGTCAACTGTGTCCTGGGCTGCATCCAAAGCAGCGCGGGCAGCAGGGCCAGGGAGGGGGTTCTGCCCCTCTGCTCTGCTCTGCTCAGACCCCACCTGCAGGACTGCATCCTGTTCTGGAGCCCCCAACATAAGAAAGAGGTTGACTTGTCAGAGCGAGTCCAGAGGAGGCCAACAAAGACAATCAGAGGGCTGGAGCACCTCTCCCACGCAGACAGGCTTAGAGAGCTGGGGCTGCTCAGCCTGGAGAAGACAAGGCTCCAGCAAGACCTTACAGAACCTTCCAGTTCCTAAAGGGGCTCCAAGAGAGCTGGAGAGGGACTTCAGAAAAATGCCTGGAGGGACAGGGCCAGAGTCAATGTCCTTAAACTGAAGGAGCACAGGTTTAGACTATGTATTAGGAAAAAAATTCTTTACTGTTAAGAGTTGTAAGGCACTGGAATAGGTTGTCCTTAGAGGACTTTCCATCCCTGGAGATGTTCAAGGCCAGGTTAGATGGGGCTCTGAGTAATCTGGTCTAATGGATGGTTCCCTGCCCTGGCAGTGGGGTTGGAACTAAATGATCTTTAAGGTTGCTTGCAACCTAAACCATTCTATGATTCTGTGACACAAAACCAAATTAAATGGTCTTCAGAAAACCCTGAAGATCTCAGAATTACTTAGGAAGCCTGAATTAGCTATTTGTTATTTAAGAGCTATTTGCTCTTAAATACTGCAACACTTTTAATCCATGCAACAAAATGCAAAAGGCATGTAATGCTAGATGACACTACTGCATAGGTTTGTAGAAAGAAAGGGGTTTATTCCAGAGAATAATGGTTTCCCCTGACTGTGGCATTTCCTATTTTCTATGAATCACAGTTTCATGGCCAGTGTTTCTCTCTAATATTAGAAGAGAGAAGCAATTTATAGGACAGTCATAAAACAAGCAGCATCTCAGTTTAGCACTGATCCTTCCTATTTCCTCTGAGGAAGACCTGGAAATTATCTGTGTCACGGGCTCCTGTAGGCAACCACTTGCAAGTTTTCCTGCTACAATACCTCATCAGCACTATAAAATAGGTGACCTAAAATGGTGTATTACCAGAAAGCTCAGTTTTAATTTAGGTAAGATTTGAAATACTTTAAATGGAGCAGGCTAACCCTAGGTGGAGCTAAAGATTTGCCATGTCCAGCTAACCTATGCACTAAAAATACACTTGTTTCGATTACACTAACACAGGTAAACCATTTTTACCAAACCTACACTTTTATGCAGTGACTACACACTCCAAATAATTGTAGCAAACTCCTGAAATAAAGCAGGGGTAACAATTTTTCAGACTAATGGCTGCAAGCAGGGATATGAGCTTGCAGGGGTGCAAACAAGCCCAGATTCAGTAAAGCTGACAGCCTCAGTTTCTCATAACTTTTACACACTTGTACTGCCTCCACTGAACCTAAGGCAGGTATTTTGCAGTCAAGTCCCTGGCCTGTCTAGATATTGTAAATATCACTGCTTATCAATACTGTAAATGTCAACTCCCATAAATTCAGTTATAAACATACTCCACAGTCTTTAATATTTATCCAGAACCACCACATGGTTTTAGTATCTATAAAAACATTCCCAAAAGACCTTATGTTGTCAGCTGCCCACTCCTGGTGAAACCTTAAATTATGGGAGAGTTAAATTTCTGCCTTGCCTTGTGCTTGTGCTCCTCAGTGCTCCTATTCCACTCCACTCTATCCAAAGAGTATGCATATTCCCATCAGAGCCTGGATGATTAATGCCCAGCAGTATGGAGCTGCTTTGTCTCTCATCTGATCTGCTGTTTCTGCTGAGGGACAGTATCCAAAATCTGTTAAAATTCTTTGTACAACACTATACTAGAAGTGAAGCTCTCATTTTAGAGAAAACAACTGAGACAAAAGAGGAACTGGAAAAACAGAAATCACCAAAGGACCTCCTCATGGCACTTCAGAGCTGGCTGCAGAAGTTGTTCTGTGACCCAGCCTATTTGGGTTCTCACCTGTGTGATCCATTCCCTGCCTGGTGGTGCCACAGACAGGTACTGTGCTCCCATCCATCTCACTGATTGTGTCCTGTAGCACACATTTGGAGGGCATCTCTTGCTGGCTGCTCCAGGTGATGAGTTTATTTATCTTTATAATAATCTTAGCTTGTGTCACTCCAACCGTGGTAAAGGGATTTATACAGTTCCTACAAATCAGACATGCTATTTATCTCAACATAACTCTGAACTTAACAGGCTGCACTTATGGTTTATGAAAAATGGTTTTTAGCTCTGTTCTAAATTTATTCTGCTTTAAGTTAATCAAGTCCTTTTGTTCCCATCAGCAGCTGCCAAAAAGAAAGAAGTATGTGGTTTCAATACTCATCACTGAACTGGACATAAAATCAGCGGATGAAATCTTAGCCCACTGAGGTCCTAGCAGTTTCTGCCAGAGACTTCATGGGGCAGATATTCATTCTCTGCAATAACCTCAAATGGTCCTTCCAGCATTTTGGTTTTTTTCCTTCCCTCCAATTTTAGCAGTTCAGCTGCTGTTTCTAAGATAACCTCGTACATTCCTCTTCCTTATTTTCCCTCTCCAATAAATATTCCAGCTTTTTATAATGAACTGGTGCCACCTATGAGCACAAGTCCAGGGAAATTAATTCAGAACTGCAGCACCTCAGCTGCATGAATTACAATCAGCACACTGTAATAAGACATTGACAAAGATTTAAATCTTCCATTCAGTAAAAAACTGTATATTTTCTCACATTATTTTGCTGATTTATGAAGGATAAAGTTTGCAGTTCTGTGTCTGCCAGAATCAGCATCCCTCTACTCACCTTGAACTCTTTTTCAATGTTGGCAAGCACAGCCAGCTCATTGCTGAGCTCTAAGGCAGTCATGACAGGGTCTTCACTGGACAAAGACAGATAAGCAGGGCTGGCCAGGCCTTTGTAGGCATTGATCCTGGATCTAGAATGGCTGAAAGAGTCATGCTTTTGTTTCTGATTGCATTCGCTGCACTTGCAGAAATAGTCGTGCGGCCTATCAATCCGTGCTCCTTTCCGCAGCAGGGTGTGCACGATCTCGTACTCGTGGCAGTGAGCAGCCAGAATGATGGGCGTGACGTCATGGGAGAACCGCGTGCCATCTTCATCGTACGCATAGAAGTCGTCGTGCTGGAGCTCCGACTGGCTGGGACTCAGAGCCAGCCTCTTGCCTTCGGCAAACGCGGGGTGGCTCAGGATGGCTTCCACTATCCGAACGTAGCCTTTGCTAATGGCCAAAAGCAAGGCGTCCCCCACCCGGGCCAGGTTCTCCTTCTTCAGCAGCAGCTCCGTGATCTCCAGGTGCTCATTGGCCACTGCCAGCTGCAAGGCATTCTGTCCCATGTAATCCACGCAGTTGACATTGAGTGAGGGACATTCCTCCAGCATTTTGCGAACCACTGGAATGTTTCCATATTCGGCGGCATCCAGGAAGCGCTCCTCCTCCAGAGAAAGGCTCGTGGAGTGGTCATTGAACATGTAGGCTGGCCCCCGGCTGGCCTGCCTCCGGCCCTTCTCCCGCAGAATGGTCTGTCGCCGCAGGGCCAGTCTGTTCTCGCTGCCCCGGCTGTGTGCACACAGAGAAATTATTAGTACTTCTTTATGCAAGGGCATATCCATTTTGAACAATTAATAAAAATATTCTGGTCCTTTATCTGCTGGGTATTTTGAATGCAGAAAGGACACCAAAAACCCTGCCTTGGATGCATTTTGTAACCACTGTTACTACACAACTTGAGACGCAGTAGCCAGCTACATTTTATTTCAACAGGAAGAAAAAGCTGTCATCAACCACCATTTAACACTACACTTTTTTCCCTTATTTTGTCCTCACAGTGAGAATAAGCCACAGTGTGAAAGAAGTCAGCAGTCATGGGATGAGAAATGAGGGATTGCTTAGGACAGCAGGGCATACAAAGATGGAAACTCTAAACTCTTTTCTGCTTCACAAAAGCAGTCAGACTGACTTCATTCGCTCTTATTCTCTCTACTTCAGCAACCACCTAACTTGTATTTTGGCTCTGGTTTCTCCTCTTCACCCTGCTGATGGTTTTCTGACATCTATAATTGAATGCTCAGGCATTAACTGAATCTAGACAAGATAAAAGCCCATCAAATACATTGTATGACATCTCTTATATCCCATCTCCATCACTCTTTCCATTATTACAGTTCATAACCTTGATATGTTATTTATTCCTTCACTCAGGGGCTTGCCAACAAATCCTGCTCATTCTTGACTCATGATAGCTCTGAAATGTTGTCCAGTCTGCTACTACTGAAATCCTCAGCCATTTCCAACCATAATTATTAAATATCTCATTCATAATTATTTAGTCATTATTATAAAGTGAACATATCAAACTTAAGTTTTCTTAGAAATGCTACAAAATATGCTACATTCTCTTTAAAAATAAGAAAATCTAATTCACTAATTCAATCTTATTTCAGCCAATTAAGATCCCAATCTTCAACAGAAATTAAATTGCAAATAATTTTCTCTTCTAGAATTACTCTGCTAAACTACTTAATATTCCCCATAACTTCATCTTTTTCCTTTATTGAATAGTAGCTTAATTATTCTTTACATAGATATGCTCACTTCACTACATTCAATATTTCCCACAAAAATAACCACGAGCAATATTTTATTCATTAAATACTAATGAAAATGAATTTAAACGTCAAAAAAAAAAATTAGTCCTGTTGTGATTCAAAATTTGTTCACAAAAAGCAACATTACAATGTATTATTTTTTTCTAGGTTGTTTAGATTTAACTTTAGTAAAAAATTTCCTTTCTGTTTTTTGCCTTCTCTGTTCTAGAGATACAGTCTTCTGCAGCAATGGAAATACTTGAAATTGCCAAAGTCTTAAATATAAAAGGACCATTTTTCTGCAAGATAATAATAGGTATGGAATGTGGAATGAATCACAACTGACAACAGTAACTACTAATTATAATTATTAGTTTCGTTATTTGATATTTTTAATAAACAATTTTTCAGAATTACTGGTAGGGAAGCACAAAATATTTAAATCAAGCAAAGAAATGTGTAGTTTTATGTTTAAATTCATTTCGAAATTGAACTTTTTTACTAGTGATAAATGCGAATCCTGTGAACTCTGAAATGTAGCTCTGCTAAAAAGCCATATGTGCTTTATTTTATATTTATCCTAGTTTTCCTGTGTATGTGTTGAATTTTGTAAGCTTGCTGTATTTTCACAATTCAGTGTGTTCCTCACATTAGAAAAAGTAGAAAGTCTGAAAAGCTGTGCAAAGTTTCCATGTATATTTTTATTAATTTGTTCTTTTGTATCAAAGAAGGTCCTTAGCAGTGTGAGGTGTTACCTATAATTGAGGTAGACTGACCTGGGCTTCAATTTAACCAACCAGACAGAGTCCTGAGACCTGGCATCCAAGGGTGCAGAGGCAGAAATCATGGCAAGGCTGCTCTCTACCATATTCTAAGTACACCAGGTTTTCCAACTCTCTCAGCTCCACACTGGCTTCTCAGTGTTGAGTAAACTGTTATTAAAGTTTTTTAACTGCAGTTAAAATAATCCTATCTATCTATCTTATCCCTTATCTTGAACTGCTTCTTTCTTCAGTGCATCAACCAATTACTGCTAAACATAATTTAAATAATTTATACTGAAGTTATTTCACAGGAGGACAGAATAATTGAGGTTGGAATATATCTCCTAGACAATAAAGTCCAACTTTTGACTGATCACTACCTTGTCAACTAGACCAAAGTACTAAGTACCAAGTTACTGCACCACCTCCCTGGGCAGTCTTTTGCAATGCTTAACAACCCTTTTCATGAAGAAATTCTTCCTGATGTCCAACTTGAACCTCCTCTGAACAGATTATAAACAGACAATAAATTCAACTCACAAAAAATTGGAATATATTTTTTAAACTTCTTCCAAATAATAAAGATGTGTTCAGTGTAAATTCAAATCTTAGTTAAACTAATTGTCAATAACATCGATATAAAATACATATCTTTATGTGCCCTGCAAAACTAACCCAGTGTAAAATTATTTTGCTAGTATTTGATCCTTGAGAAAGGAAACAAACCCTCCAACAGAATCTTCGTCATTATTTTTTCCTGAGATGCAACAGCTTCAGCAGTCTGAGGTGATTAACTGACCCAATATAATGCTTTTGGGGACAGACCTTACTGTCTAAAACTGAGGCAAAGGAAGCATTGAGTACCTCACCTGGGTCCTTTGTCACTGGGTTCACCAACATAATCAGTCTGCAGTGGTGAACTGACACAGCCCACTGCTGAAGAGCCAAAAACTGCTGTTCATTAAATACTTCCTCTTTCATTTTTCAAATAATGGAAAGAGATTATATTTCTATTCTAGCAATACATTCAGTACAGTTTATCAAAGCAAAGGGTAATCATTGCAGGGAAGAATACTTCGAATTAGCGTCTTTGTCTAGTACCACTTCCTCTTTCCTTGCCTGCATTTAGAAGAAAATCATTGCTTAAATGGGATATTAAATACATACATTCCTTATACAGTAGCTCATCAACTGAATTAGAACCTATTATATAATGAAATAGAATATATTTGTATTGTTTGCTGTACCACATATCTGAGGCAGGCCTCTAGAATCTCAATGTAATCCATTTTTCCTGCATCAGTGCATTTCATACGTATGAAATTAACATCCTGGCTTGTCCATTTGCAACTACAGTTAATTAAATTTAAGGATCTGTCATTAAAACTGGTTCTTGCAGCACAAGGCTAAAAATATGTTTAATTGTAACACAGCTGAATTTTCTGTTTTATTATTTCTGCTTAACTAGATACAGAAGCAAACATTACTTCAGGAGTTTGTTTAGAAAAGTGCAAGACACTGGATTGCCTCCAAGCACAGGGAAAGGAATTTGATGGTCCAGATATTCAGTCTTGTTATATTCTGATGTTCTTACATTTATTTTTTACTCACTAAGACCCTTCCAGTTCATTTTTTCTTAAAGAGATGCCCATATCACAGTACTGGCCACATAAATCTTAAAGCTACTTGAAACTTCATCCTTCTCAGACTGTAACTCTTGGATGCAAGACACTATAATGTACTTTGGGGAAATGCAGTCTGAAGTACCATACTCATTAGTACGGAAGAGCCAGTATGACCAAAGCTGGGATATTGTCTTAATTTTGGATATCATCTTACAGGAAGGAGTTCCACAAAATTAGAAATTAAATGCAAGAGAGCAACAAAGGCCATGTAGTCTCTACCACATCTTCCACCTAAAGCATAGTAAGATTGATTTTGTGAATTATACAGGATGGTACTCCACTCATCTCACTTCCACCCTAGGATCAGTAGAATTCTAGTATAAGTTAGTCATTTTTATCTTCTCTGTAGATAAAGGAGAGACATTTCTCCTTGCTACTTTATAAGTAGAGAACCTGTATTTTTCTTTTGCTCCAAAGAGAATCCCAGCAGATTAGGTGAGAGGTGTCCTTTAACGCATAGAATTTAACAGGAATATAGACCACAAAAGGATGATGGAGTACCGTCCCTTACAAGTACAGATATCACCTCAAACAATTCTCATTAAAATATCAGACTCTGTCTTGAAGGAAATTGCTGTTTTGCTGAAATTTTATTGTCTGTCACTAATCACACTGAAAGTGAAATCTTGAATTTGACTGTTCTAGTACTCAGAAACATCAACCTAGCTTTCAGCCTAAATTTAAAAATCACCAATTTAGATCTATTTTACTCAAACTAAGTAGCACTTTCCCCTGACAGTAGTTACCTGCAAAACACGAACTCATAATAATCATATCCCCTCTCAACCTTCATCTTGCTGACTGAAGTTAAGCTCCTCTCATTCCCTGCTACATCCATCCATCTGCCACAGAATAAAGCCCTTCTTGAGTACAGCTTCTTAAACTTAAAACACAGTCATCCCTTTTGTCAGTGTTTGTAGTAAAATGATTAGACACCTCTTTTGGTGCAGTACATCTTTGGCTACCTCTCAGGTGCATTTACATCCAAGAAATCATTTAGACACTACGGATTCTCCTGTGAGGCAGAATTCTGCCTTTGCTGACTTTCCTTAATCAGGTCTCAGACAATGAGTCTCAGATTTATGAACTGAAAGAACTGTGCTGAAAGATGTGAGTTTGCTGCTGAAAGATCTGAGACTTTTCTGAGTTTGTCATCGCTTTTAGAGCAACAAGAGGTTTTATAGTTTCATTTTTTTTTGTTTATGCTAGTAAATACTTTGCCTGTTAAATAAATAGTTTTTTCCACTTTTCTCCTAAAGAATTGTTTTTTCCCCAAACCAGTGACTAAGAGAAGCCATTTTAGATCGGCTTCTCCTAAAGTAAACCCTCCTAAGGTTTCTTCCTAAATTTTGGCTCTGAACCAGAACCAATACAGACCCTCAATTCCCTTTGAAGATATGAACTGTCATTACAGTTGTGAAGCTGGGAAAGTTTGGACATGGGAAACAATTGTGAGTATCCACAGCATTAGAATCCAAAGCAAAATGTTTTGTAGGAGATTCTGCAATATCTGCTAGAAGCTGAACAAGCTTGTATAGTGACAGGTTAGACCTCAGCTTCCTTTATTCACTTTAAAGAGCTTGTAGTATTTTAAAATTATCTTAAAAGAGTAATCTGTTAATGCATTTAAACTTGAGGTTCAGCTTTCCTTCAAAAGTTTTTAACCTTTAGAAGAAGGCTGAGCAATACCTCAAGAAATTAGAACATATAAACTCAAAAAATCCAACTTTGCTACGATCTTCAGGACCATGCTTTAGTAAGAAACCACACTGAAGTCCCTGACTTGCATATATTAATAAAAGCAGACATAAAGCCTGCTGTTCTTGAGAAACAAAAATAAATGTGTACTCATCTACACTGCCAGCAATGCAAATTTACAAGCTGGAAATACAGCAAGGAAAAAAGGAGGCTGACACTATTGGCAGCACCCTAAAGAAAAAAAGCCACAGAGACAAATGCTCTCAGAGCAAACTAAATGGAGAAAGTTGTGTTGACACACTGGTTTAATCACAAACTCCTCAATCTCGTGAAGCCCAAGAATTTTGAAAATTGTCCAATCACTCTGACAATAGTCTCCACTGTTTGTTCAAAGTCAAGTACACAGCTGAAACAAGGTTGAAACCATTAGTAATCACTTTTGAACCAACTCTGTGGAGAAACTTCCAGAAAACTTGAAAGGCCATGAGCCTATTTTTACAAACAGAAGAAAAAAGCTAAACTAAATCAATTGTTTTCAAATTTAATTCTCTTATGCTATTGGTAAACTGTCAATAATTAGCAATTAGCTAGGAGATCAGATAGGAAGCAATGCCAAACACGATCATCAGCACCAAATGCCCAATAATAAATTACCTTGAAACTGATTATTTGGATTTGGATTTGGATTTCTGTTCTTCTACTGTCCTTTATCCTACTTCTATATAAAAAATATAAAAATAGATGCAGCATATAACATCATATTATATATAATCTGCCAAACATATTTTATAAATTTATACATTTATATACATAAAATAATAGAAGCATATATAAAATTAAATAATATAAACTCCATCTAACTAGAGATAGGATGGGAGCTTAGACAGACACATGGTGTGAACCTCTATATGACACCATGCTAAGGGACAGAAAACAACAGGCTGTAGAAAGCAAGATTAAATTGAAATTCTAAATGCGAAGATGGTAAACAAGTATCTGAAAAACCTTGGGTTTTCCATCCTTCGGCATGAGGATCCAAGATTGCTCCAAAATCCCTAGAAGCTGGTGGTGAATTGTAAGTGAGTCGGGGCTGAAAAACACTGTAAATAACAAGCCAAAACCATCTGTGGTCATGTACAATAAAGCTTACGAATAATCAGTGACAGTCGCTGTCTTAGGAGTAAGAAAACCCCATAATGAACAACCCTTAAGTATTTAATTTTGTAGGAGATGAAAGGCACAAGTAAGAGTATTTCTTCTCTTCTGGGTTTTTTATCAGAAGATGTACATCTAACACACTGTATGAAATATATCATCTTTAAGACTTTTATTTGAAATTTTGGTGAAAACTGATTTTCCTTCTGCAACTGTCTCAAGAGGTTTTTCTGAGACCTGGACTGTCAAAGCTTTCTTGTTTACAGACTGCTGAGAAGTGTTTTCTCTAAGCTGATTGATTATGTTGTGCAAATGCTTTTGTACAGAAGCAGTTAAAAACAATTATGCTTTAGAGTGTATTTCATCAGTCACAGTTTGTGAACCTGGAAGGGTAATAGTCTGACAAACACTTTCTTCAGAAAATAACAAAAGCTTTTTCTCTCTCTCCTGAAAATAGTTTAGTGGCTATCTAATGGATGATGCAGAGAAAACACCGAACATAATGCAAACAACCAGCTCCCAGGCTCCTAATTTCATTTGTCATTCATTCACCCTAACATTAACCCTCTAGTTGAGTAATAAAACCAGTGGCTTATTACTGATGAAGTAGCTTCCAACCACTGAAATGGGAATGACAAATAAATAGAAGCATTTAGGGAAATGATTGGGAAAACAGTGTTGAATAAAAATGGCCTAAGGAGAAAAAGTAACCTGAAAAACTGTAACCAAGTCAGCTTACAGATTTATCAGGAACAACACATAAAAGGTTACAGCACTCAGATTGCTTGAAGCTTTTAAAGAGGGGTGTGAGATTTAAATTCTTCCCCAAGAGAAAAAAAAGAGAGAAGAGAGTGCTTTACCAGCCCAGATGATTTTATACATCACATTTGCAAAGCAAAGCAAACAGATTCACCGAATATTCTGAACTGTAAGGGACTCACAACAATTACTGAGTCCAGCTCTGATGTAAACAGCCCATATGAAGAACAAACCACAACCTCGGTGTTATTAACACCACACTCTAACCAACTGAGCTAATCTCAGGGTCAGAATAGGATGGTAAAGCAAGGCAGATGACATGAAGAAATGGGTTGAGGCTGCTTAGTATGGAGTGTCAAAAGATATCATCCTTTTCTTTGAGGATTACTATCATTTTAAGCTTTAAAAGACTTCTATCGGTCTGGATTTTGTAGCTCTGAAGATTGAGTTGTACCTGAGAACATTCATAATTTCATTGTGGCTGCTGAAAACATTTGACAATAAACTTTAAATACAATTTTTGAAGCCTAATTTTAGTGTCATTATTGGAAAACTGAATTCCTATTTTCCAGTAGTTGGTCTTGCACAGAATGGAACTAGCTAAAACTAGTTCCTTTCTATGTAACACCTGCTGAAATGTTTTTCCTCAACTGTAAAAAAAAATGTTGAATGCATCCACTCTTTAAAACACAGTTTAATTCAAGTGTAACTGCCTATTTTCACAGCTTATTCGATCAATGTGCAACCTCAACTCTGAGGTTATTTAAAGATAGGAAATATTTCTTTTTCTGCATAGTTTCTTGCAGAAGGTAGAATACTGAAGGCAAAGAATACTGGTGTGTGCCCACCAGATGGAACACCTTATTAAGCTTGGCACTTGATAACACCACTGTTGTCCTCTATACCCACCATCTACCAAAAAACACACAGGATTCCACATTCCTTATACGTTTTTCAGGAAGTTCCTCTTGGTGCCTACTGTATAACTTAGTTACATCCTCTGCCCTTCTGTAGACAGACCATCCAAAGTTCACTTGTTTAAGAACAATAAAACAAAGATCAAAGAGTCTTAATGTTTCAAATTAAAGCAAGCACTTTATCTTCTGGACTGGGGATAAAAAGGAAAAGTAGAAGACATGAAATATAAAGTATGAGTTTAGCATAGTTTTATCAGCTGGCTACTTTGCTAATTTGTGGGTTTTATATGAATACCTGAAGTACATCACAGTCTTCCCTGTCACTTGCATATGCCAAAGGATACATTAAATTCCGTATTCCTACAGTCTTGCACATCACCATTTTGAGATGAAGTAAATAATTCTTCATTTGGGAAGGTTTCTATGTGGCTTTGTATTTGGGGCTTAAAAAATTCATATAGGTCTATCTGAGCTTGCATGTTTTGTGAAATTTAATGTCTTCTGCCTTGTTCACTCCCCAGTTACCTGGCAATGCCTAACTTTGTCACTGCAGCTGATGGTCCTTCTGTCAGCCCTGGAACTACTACAGCCCTTTCAGAAACTCCGTTTTCTGGTCAAGGGCTTTCTGTCCATTTCAAGCCACTCCTTTTGCAGAGCTATCAGTACTGTACAGTGCAGCTGCCTGCCAGCAGTCTGCTGTGCCCAGCAGCTCTGGTGAGTTATGGCTTTCATTACTCACCTCTCTGTGACGTGAATATCAGGAAGACCACTGTAGACAGCAATTGCAAGGTGCCTGTTTGCCTCAAGCAAGCTTCTCCTCTCCACTAAGTATCACTGGTGTTTCTGTCTTCATAAGCCACTGAAGTTAGTAATTTAAGAATTCCAGGCCTGACTTTATCTGAGATGGCAATTCAAAAACCATTTGTTAACCTAGATAGGAGCCCCCTGAAAAAGTACATCCAGTTCACATCAGAGTCACCACTGAAGTTTCCATAACTCTCTTATCATTACTAGTATCCTAAGACTACTCTCAATGATTTGTAGACTAAATCACTGAAGCTAACAGGTCATGGTTTTTTAAAATGAAGCTAAAACTTTGCTCAGTTAGAAGGATCACAATCAGTAGAGCGGCTGTAACTCAAACACAGCTGTCTGTCCATGACAAACATGCCTCTATAAACAGAACATTATTACATTAGCAGTGAAACAGCAGACATCAACATCACAGCCCTTGTTACTTTTGCAGAGCTCCTTAGGAATGAAGTGACAAGAAACCAAGCAAAAGCAAAATCCACTTTTCTTATACCTCATGGAACGTTGTGCTACCGTGTAGCACGTGCTTTAGTGCTGTGTCCCACTGGTTATAAATAAAAGCACTTTAAATAGAGTGTGGATACTTGTACCAATGCTAAAACTGCATACAAACAAACCAAACTTCTATTATATACAAGGCACTTGATGTTGGCCCTCAACTGTTGGAAATGCTGAGATTCTCAAACAGAAAATATCTTTTAAATAATAAACTAAAGACAAGGTTCACTGTTTTACTTCTCCAAACCTTGTTACACAAAATGTTGATCCCATAGAGATAGAGGGATATATTGAATTTCTTTTTTTTTTTTTCAAAAGGATAAAGCATAATGCAACTAAACAGGTTCATTCCTGGACTGCCATATTTTATACAGTGCAGCAGTTTTGCTAACTGCTTCATAAATTAGGTTAGGATGCTGTTTCACGTGCATTCCTGCAAAAACGCTCCAAACCCTCTGCTCTGCTTTGGCTCCTCATGGCTACTGATGCACCACGTCATTCAGTGTCCTGACAGACGCGCTGGGATATCTCCAGGCTGACCCCAAGCAGGGAGCTATCTAAACGAAAATTAACATTTCTGAAATAAGCACACTCCTCTTCTACCCCCACTCCTCCAGAAAAATGCTTACTCTAAGCCCAGCTCTCCAACCCAGATTATCAAACAGATGCAAATCAATGTGCTGGCCCCTGGTAGGAGCCAGTGTGAGGACAGGAATCAGTGGCAGGAAGTGAGGAAAGAGGGAGATTTGATTCTAATATCAGTCTGTAATAATACCACAAAGACCACTGTCTACAGTAGTCACTTAGACACAATTGTGTATTTTCCTTTTTATTTTCCCTTTATTGAACCACCCTACTGTGACCTCTTACTCGAAACAATAGGCTACGATGCAAAATAAAGGGGATTTTTTTAAACCAGCATTTTGTATTCACTCATGAAGTGATCTTTCCATGATGATGACAGATGATCTAGAAGACAGGGGAAAAGCAGAATAGACAATTTCATGTGGATTTTCTCTATCAAGCTCTGGGTTGTGCTTTCCCATCTCACATAAACAGAACCTGGGCATATTAATCATATTTAGACCAGTAATAGTGGTCTTCAGCTGAAAAAACTGGAAAACACAAACCTAAAAGACACTGCATCTCTAGTTTTAGTGAATCCTAAACAGAAAACAGCTTGAAACCTGCAAGTCCAGAAGGGCCAGGTTATTTTCCCAGCATTTAATGCTCTCCTGTCCACTCACTGACTACAGTTCACAAATAGGATGCCTGCAGCTGGCACCTTGCTCTGATTCCCTGTCCCAAGGACTGCTCCTGCACAGCTCTCTTGCTCACATTTCTGAATTATCACAAGACCACTAATGAAGAGCTACAGAGGACCCCAGAGATTGGTTGGGAGCTGATGAAGATCAGAGACCCATTTACACACGCACACACACACACAAACACGCACCCCCCTTCTATCTAGAGAACATATGCCAACGCACTGACATTTAAATCTATCTGGAAACACAACATCATCCTTTTATAGTGTGCATTTTCCTTCTGCCATGTCTTCTTCAATTCTGGCCACAAATAGGCATGTTTTTAGTAGCACTTGGAGGGAAAGCTGATCACTTATTCTGCCTCTCCTTTCTTTTCTATTTATTTTTTTTCAGGAACAAGTACAAGCAGAGCCTGTAACTTATCCCTACAAAAGAAACTGAAGAAAAGGGAGCAGGAAGTAAATTAGCAGATCCAAAGCAAGGCAAAGGAGGTGCTCCCTCATACTGCCCAGTGAGTGTGTCCAATGTGTCACACAATGCTACAGGTTATAAAAGCTAACAACAGGCTCAAGGAGCAACCAGACAAATACAGCCAACAAAAGTCCACTGCTGGGATTGAATTGCCTCTTTTATATATATATATATATATATATATATATATATATGTAGACACAGAATCATGTGGATACCAAATAATATATATAATTGTACACAGGTGCCTAACTGAAAAGGTTTTCTTGAACCATTCCCATGTCTGCAGGTGTCTGCATGGTCTACAACACATTCCAAAAGCTTCTGTTACAATCTAATACAGTCTCAATAGTTTTAATATTTGTATTGCATAGATGTTACAAAAATTTAGCTTCATAAAAATTATATTTTATGGACATTTTGCTATGTAAACTTGAGTATGGATAAAGATTATTAAATTAGGCAACAGGAAGGTACATCTATATACAAGAGACAAAATTATATTTGTGTTGCTCCTCTGAGTAAAGCCACGATTTATCAGAGAGACATGGAATCTGATTCAGTACAGTGGTAATTTAGAGTTAATGGATTCATGTTTATAAAAATCACTTCATGCCTAAGAGGAAAAAATAGACTCAAGAGGTAAATTTAAGGAATAGAAACTATCCTGAGCTGCAGTCTTTCCTGAGAATTTGAAGAACTGAAGCATTCAGACAGCTATCTTAAGTTCCTCTATAATAAATATCAATGTCTGAAATTAAACAACAGCTTTAAAAGACACTAACATCAGTGTAAAATGTACCAGAAAGATGGGGGAATAAACCATTAATTGATTAGCTCTGTAGCAGCCCATTCTTCTCAGCCATTCCAGGGCTGAAATGTTAAAGTTCGATGGCATGAGCTCTCAGTGCTGCTTCAAGAGCCTAGAAACTGTCCAGCAACACTGGCGGGTCTACTACTGGTGCCATGTACCATCCTCTATGTCTCACTCCTCTCGCCTTTGCAAAATCTTATAAAATTATGGCTCACAGCTAAAGAACAACACCCATGTAAGCCTCATGGTTCTCATGATCAGCTTCTTCCTACATGACTAATTAGCTGTAAAAAACACAGCTGAGGAAAACTGCCCCTGTGTTCTCCCAACCTAGTTTGAAGCTCGAGTTCTTTGAAGTACCTGACAGCACAGTCGGAACCTTTTCCTAATAGCTCCCCTCATCTGAATAGTTCACACCATAAGGTATGAAACATACTTTGCATAGAGTCTCCTGACCTTTAGAGGGGATAAAACACTAGATGCAAGTACATGGGGTTTCAGTTTAATAGGATTTAATCCCTTTTAATAGTGCTTCACTACCTGTAAAGCTTAATACTGCTGGGAGCAGGTGATTTTGAAATAAAGGCAGGAAACCTCAGGTACCTAATTTAGGACACCTGGGCAGTTCATACATTGTGAAACTATTGGTTTCAGGCTGTCTGCAGTCAGGCAAGTGACATTATCCACAGTCACTAGCTCACAATCCCAAAGCAAAGGGTAATGGCTGGAGAGGTAGGGCCCTGGAGTACAGTTACACATTTCTGAGCTCCAGCAAAATCCCAGCTGTGGAACCGCAGGGGCTGTGACTCCAGATGGCACAGCTCAACACTGTGGGTAGGTGCAGTATGTGAAAGACCACCTAAATCTGTGAAACAATGAGTAAACCTAACCTAGCAGGCTTTAGTCTGTTCTGCTCGCAAGAACGGGCAGATCTGAAGAGACTGCACGGAGGTACAAGAAAGATTACGGTTGAATTTTGTTGACCAAAAAAAAAAAAAATGGAAAACAGAAAGAAAACTCAAGCAATGCTGGGGAAGGGTATATTTAACTCACATCTCAGATATGACACTATGTCCTATTACAGTCCTGAGGCATTCGCCTGTTGATAGCAGTGGAGTTACTATCAGAAAATGTTTAAAAATTATTTTCACTTCAGCTCATAATGTTGTCACATTCAGGAAGATATTTTAAAAGCAGAGAAACTCCACACACTTGCTAGCATTGCTATTCTTCAGTTTATTTTAACTGTGCCCTTTTACCACAGCCATTTTCATTCTGCTGGGGTTTTTTTCATAAATTGAATGCTGCTTACTGACATATGTGTTAATTAACCTCCTTTGTGAAATGCTTCTCCCCAAGCACTTTCTTAACTCCTTCATTTATTTTTAAACCAACAGTTATTAGAGACAATACTGTCACCTACTTTATCCATATTCAAAACCTGCCAGAGGATATGAATAAATTGCTTGTAAATAATAATATACTATAAAAATAACTAGAAAAAAAACTGGAAAACCCCACAACATTCTTCCCAATACTTTGGGTTCTAGTTTCATGTATAAAATTAAAGGTATTTAAGGCACTGATGGACTGAACTTCACATGGTTTGAACCTAGAAAATAGATGTTAATACCAACCAACAGAACCAGATCAGGCAGAAAAGGCATCCTACTTAGAAATTCTTCAGGGAATATATACAGTGAAAATGTTGCACAAACATTGCAGAGAGACACAGCAGATTCAGGCAGACAGATAATTGCCTACTCAGGTAATCAGGGCTCAAAATCCGTTGCCTTGTAATTGTAAGAATAAACGTAGAGGTTTTACCCCTAAAATACAACAATCCAAAACAGATTAAATTTTAAAAAATATATATCTCATCTACCTTTTAAATTTCTGAGTATTTAAAATGCAGAGGGTATGTTTACTTTCCCAGAAAACGTGGTACAATTTTTTTTCAGTATGTAGGACAGCATTTGTCCTACACCAAATGTGTGCTATTACCACTCTTCAACTTTCTTTCACCCCTCAGATATAAAGAAGCCCAGCAGTACAATAAAATCTCCCTTGTGACAGAAATAGGCTGCTGGATTAGTCCAATCTTAGCTCCCTTCCATCAGGAGAAGATCCATCTATGGCTGTTTCTTGGTTTCTGGAAATTGGCCAGTATCCTATTTCATCTTTCACTCAACACCATTTTACCACAGCTCATAATCTCCAGCAAGAAATCTTGTCAAGTGATTTTAGACAACATAAGGCATATCACTTATCTCATGCAACATTTTTATGGTGCTTAGAAAGGACTCCAGAAAATTAACAAGGCGTGCTCCCTTGTTTTCAAACCCTCCTGCTAATGATGGATAAATCGTTTCTTTTCAGGGATTCTCCAACTCCTCGAACCAAAGAAACATCAGAGGGTTCATATAACAAACAATTCATTAAATTAAAATATTATAGTTAGTGTAGATACCTGCTTTTCCACAAACCATTTTAGAACTCAGCAATAGAATAGAAGATGGTCATTGAAGTACAAGAACTGGAAATAACAGAGGAAATAACAAAGCTATATGTCCTGTCATACACAGCTTGGATTCACTTTCCACTTGCAAGAATGCGGTATTTCCATTCACACATTTCATAGCAAACAGTGCTAAATCTGCACAAAGAGCAG
Organism: Irena cyanogastra; assembly: GCA_013397155.1. Taxonomy (NCBI): domain Eukaryota; kingdom Metazoa; phylum Chordata; class Aves; order Passeriformes; family Irenidae; genus Irena; species Irena cyanogastra. The sequence continues at coordinate 130,044 of VWZV01001529.1, read as the reverse complement.
GTCATCTTTTAGGGCTACTGAGCATTGTTTTAAGTGTTAACTTGGGGATTATATTGAGCCCAGAAAGGCATTACTTTTTCAGCAGAGTAAAAATGGGAATCGGTGTTCTTCATTAGATTTACTAACCACCACAAGCAATCAGTTTTGTAGACTGCTTAATTAAACTTAATACATCCACTCCCTATTCCTTTAAAAGCATACCCTTTTCTTGCTCTTTTTTTTTGACTGAGCTTTCAGAGATCATTGGTGATGAAGAGGAATCAGAACACGACAGGTCTCCAGTTGGATTCTCCTGATACAAATTTCTGAATTTATCCTGAATATACTTCATGAACATGCAACTGTCATTGATGTAGAGATGAAGCAAATATATGGAAACTGAAAGGAATCAGCTTGAAATTGCTTCTGGAAGGAAAAGCTGTGCTGAAGTACTTCAGCCTGTGCAAGCTTCAACTGTACTTGAGTACAACTGCTGTCTATCTCCAGCTCTGTTCTGCTTAGGAGATTTGTCTTGCATTGCACAAAAAAATCTGTCTCTCAGTGCAAACAATGAATCTACCTAAAATCTATGTAAATCTTGATCTTCCAGGAATAAATAAAAACAGTGAACTTATGCTGTGGCCAGTTTTGATGAAAACAAATTCACAACTTCAGAAGAAAATGTACCAAACTGGGATGAAGTAAGGTAACTTTGTTCACACAAGCTGTCATCAAAACAGGGTTTCAAGTATTTAGTAAGCTGTTAAGGAGAGGAACATTTGTGCAATGCTTTAATTCCACACTGATAAAGAATATTAAGCAAATGTATTGAACTGTTTTAGAAGGTATCCAATCATCCTATTCAATTGCTTATTCAACATTAGCCAAGCTGGTAAATAGTCCGGGGACATCCTGAATTTATTTTTCTACCAGTGAGCAGAGAAAGCAATTTATCCCAAAGTCTAGCCCTCAGCTCATTGTGCCAATAACCAAAATCTCCTCACAGACAACCTGCAACACTGCCCAAAGGAAATCCTTCTACACAGACGCGATATCTCCATATACAAGACAAGCAACAGGAAATGATCTCTACTCTGAAAACCAAAGTGAGAGCACTCCAGTGCTTAGTACTAAAAGGAAAACAATTATCAAATTATCTCATTTGCAGAAGCAGAAATAATTCTGATCACCTAAAGCTGTGCAGAATTTACCTCAAAGAAGTTTGTGTCTGGTGCAACTGTTACCCTTGCCTTAGTTTGCCACAAGTCTCATCGCTGCTCGATTCAGTAGCTTTGGCTGCAAACACAGATAGAACTAGATTTCCTCATTCACATTTCATTTATATTATATGAAATTTCCCACTGTCTTCTTTCTGTGTGGCCTAAATAAAAAATTCTTGTAAGTAAAGAATGAGCTTTTACTTTTTTTTTTTCTAAAAATACTTTGCATTTTACCTATAAATAAGTAATAGTGATACGAAGCATCTGGGCCAAGTTCACTGCAGAAAAATTAGGTCAGCTACCCAAAAAAAGTGAACAGATTCATTTAATGCTACCTCTAATTTCAGAATGGATTAATTTCTTACTGAAGCACTTTTTGTGTCTCCTTAAATGCCTAGCACTAGCAAATATTAAAAAATCTATGAAAAATCTGGTGGGTTATCTCAGTCTTTCTTTTTGAGATCTGCATTTTGGATATTGTGTTTTCTCTTTCTTAGTCACGAAAAATACTACTGGGGGAAAGGGATGGGCATTATGGGAGTCTGAGAAGAATTATGTAGAAGAGAACAGACTCCCCTTACCCATTTCAAGAAAATTTAAACCAACAGTTAAACAATTCGGAGCAAATTAAAAATAGCTTCAAAACTGAAAAAAAGGAAAAGCTGAAATAAAGTAGAAACAGATGTAAAGAGCTGACTATGCAATGTTCCTTATAAAAACCACTCAACTTTACCTTTATCCTAATTAAAGCATTTTGTACAAATGACAGTGCCTCAGAATTACACAAAAATACAAAACCTAAGGACTTGTTCTCAGGTCTTCATATATGAGTTGTTGTACTATTTCTTCCTGTCCCCTCTTCATCAGTTTCTACACTGGTCTCTGAGTCTTACAAACCTTCTGAAAATTGGGCCAGAGATTTTAATATAGTTTGTTTTAGCTCTTTTTAGCTTATTCCGCTCTCTAGACAGGTCATTAATAGCAAAAGTATGCTTATTTGCTGTGTCAGTCTCATCCTTTCCAAGAAAATCAATATGTTTGCATCCCTATGGCAGGGAGAAAATAAATTTAATACATTATGTTCCCTTTGTCTGTGTCATCAAACATAACAGTCTATTTATCAAGGTCTAGGTCTTCAGTGTTCCTTTGCATAACTTTTCATGTATAACAGAATTTCTAGAGCAATCACAACAGCTTTAAAATACTGAACTGAGCAATACTGAGCAATAATGAACTTGTTGAAAGGATGCTAAATTTATTGGAGAAGAAAAACAATACCATGACAGAGAACACATATTTCCTTTAACTTTTGCTGACTCTGTGGCACAATTTCTCATTTTTGAGTAATTTCCATTAATAAAATAAGCAAACATTATAATATTTTTAAATTAGTTAAAATCAGAAACAGGCCATCAAAATAAATAAATATCAAACAATAGCACTGAAACATTATCAACAATATGAATCTCAATGGCACATTTTTTCTTAGAAAAAAGAAAACCTGAATGAAATCTGAGAATCTTCTGAACAGGACTGGCTGAACTGGCTCCTATAAAATTGGCTGAAATGACCTAAAAGAGTTGTGTTATCATAATGCAGGTTTATCAGGAAAACTTGCTGACAAGAAAGAATATAATGCAAGAAACCTGACCCATAAACATACGTCTCATGTTGGCACCTGGTTTATTTAAGGCACTTTAAAAAATGAAAATATGGCAGTCAGTTGATCCAAAGGGGAAAAATGTTCTTTAAATAGAGAACAGCATAAGAAAATTAAAGGAAAAGTTAACAACCAGGAATTCAGGCCAGGAAATTACTTAAGAATATAAACTCTGTTTCCTGAAACAGTACACTATCTAGGACATTTCTCTGCAATACTAAAATCCATGGGTGTCAGAGGCAGCCTCAATTTGGATCATATGCACTCCAGAAAAACTTGCTGCCTGTCCCTTTCTAGCTGCATGTCACCTCTCCTTTGGCATCATAAAATCAGCAGATCCTGGTGAGGCTTTAGTCTGGCACAACAGGATTACACCAGTTCTACTCCCAGCCCTACTGCTACTATTCAGGGTCTGTGCAGCAGGAAAAAGAAAAAAAAAAAAGAACCAACAAAAACCAGAAAAACAAACCCAAACCCAAAACCAGTGAAATAGCAGCTGGTGAAGCATTTTGATTATTATTTTCACATAAAATAATGGACAGCCTCAATAATGTATTAAGGAAACAGTTTGAACACGTTGCTGTCTTAGACTGCCAAAATTCACGTTACCTAGTACCCAGAAAAGGCTTCTTACACTTATTATAAATTCCACAGAAATACTGAAAACCTGCAAGTAGACCTCCCAGCTGAGTTAATGTTTCAGGGGAAGTAAAAAGAAAGTAAATTCCAAGTAAGAAGCCTGCAGATATCACTTCGTGGAACACTGAACATCCATAATCTGCTTGGTTTTATATCTGCTGGCCGATTCTGTTTCCCTAAAAAGTAACTATTCAAGCTGAGTCCTCTTCCCTCAAAACAGCAGAAATTCAAATCCAAGACCGGACAACAAAGGAAAACATTCTCTTAGATGTTAATTCATTTGCAATAAGACTGAAGGATAAAGCAGCTTATTTTCCAGGGAAACTTGGTTTTTGGTTGTTCCGGAATTCATTAGTGAGGAAATGAAAGGTTTTAGTGACTTCGGGCATGGAGCAAACCCCAAATACTAACTTGGGATTCTCTACAGGGTAAACAGCACAAAGTTTAAAAAAGGTCTCAAGTGCCTTGCTTAGTGTCAAAAGGACACATTTTAATCTGAATCGTCAAGGTCACAAGCTAATTGCTAAATTGTCATTTTTGTGCCTTAAAAGGAAAAAAAGGTGCCTGTGTCTTACGCTTGGTGTCAGTGGCCCCAAGATGTAAGCATTAATTTCTGTCTGCTTTTGCTTCTAGAAAGAATATAATTGTGTCACCAGATCCCTGAGCACTAAGGCTTTTTGCAAAAGCAAAACTACTAAAAACTAAATAATAAGTATCATAAAATAGATCTGGAATAAAACACCACTTTTTACAGTAGCCATTGTTATATCTAGGGTGCTTTTGTGTTGAACACTGTCAGAAATTAAACAATGCTCCCAAATAACCTGTTTGGCTAGGATTAAAGAAGTATGTCCTAAATGCTGCCCTTGGTAAAGAACTAATAAATGCCCTGTGTTTTGTCAAACATCACTTTCTGTGTTCTATTTTCTGAGCTTCTGAAATTGCTTTTGTGACAGGGAGCCACAGCTCTTTGCATGAGTTACCCATATCTGGTTATGACTGTGTACATCAAAACAGCCTTTGAATCTATGCCAGAATAAAACCTCACTTCCATTTCACGTGTCCAGAATTCAGTGACGTGACAAGAGTTATTTGAAAATACTATGCAAAACTAAATAAATAGCACTCATCTTACGAAAAAGGTTTTGGCCTTATGAGTGTTTACTAATATAGCTCCTAATTCTCCAAATCCTTATTTTTCTGGCTACCCCACAGACACTCAGGAAGCCTCAGAAGAACTTAGAGGAATCTTGATCTCTACCTTTATGAGCACCATCTGTCATAATTACATTTTTTCAAAGATGACAAACTGAGAATCAAACACAGTAATTAACTATCGCAGCTGTCTGTGAGTTCCCTATACATGCCCTGTCACCTCAATCAATTTTATGGCAAGGCTAAATAAGTATGAAAATGCAGGATTCATGTGGTCATTAATGACCTTGCCCCTCTGTAGGTTTCATTTGGAGAGGTTTCAGAGAACATTCTCTCATAACAGTATTTTATCATCTCAATTTTCAAACAAGCCAATTTGTGGCTTAGCTCATAAAGGGACACTTTTAGATAGGTTAAATGAGCAGAAAGGGATGTGTATGCATTTGTGGATGATAGGGTTTGAAGGAATCAGGATATAAAAACTGGTGTTTAAGGAACAAGCACTGTAATTGTTCCCAGTGCTAAAGTCCAGACACTGGGCAGTAACTTGTACGAAATATCAAAATATGCCATCAAATTCAAGTCACAGATTTAACAGAGCTTGGTATGGTTAAGTCTACAACTTTCTAAGTTTAATTTCTAAATCAATGCTTCAATGTTTTACTTTGTTTTAACCACAACGCAGAGAACAAGAAGTTCCCTATCATGTCTTCTTTTGACTTTAATTCCTAAATGCTTTTTGACAGTTAGTAAACTAATCACTTTCCTTTGAATGGCTGCAGAATTTTTTGAAGGACTGCTTGAATGCGAGCAACTCTGCCTAGAACGACCAAATTAGATTTTGATTCTCACGCTGTTGCACAGAAGGTATCAACACATCTGAGCAGAACACCCCACGCATTTCCAAATATTCCCTAAAAATGATTTGGAACACTGACTCACTCACATTTCCACTGCTAATGAGATCTGGAGGAACTTTTCTGTCAAGCAGCCTCTCTCCTGCTGTGCACAGTCTACCTCACTACACTAAATGTTTCTGACTTAAGCCACACAAGAAGCCCACTAATAAGAAACACAATGTATGTCAGAATGGTCTATTTTGCTTTTAAAAATTTTATTTTCTTTTAAAAAATTTAAACATGAGTCACTCAACACAGCAGAAAATCATCTGATGCTTTTAATGGGGTATACTCCCGTTGACACCAAAACTGACTTGGGAAATGAGATAATATCTAATCATATCCATTATGTGTGACACAATCAGACACAATTGATTTGACTAAATATAGATGCACACAATGCAGACATCTGCAACTGAACTCGGCATCCCGAACCCTCCACACTGCTGATGGACAGAAAAAAGCCCTTCCACAGCATGATTCACTGCCCCAAATAAATGTCTAAATTGAACTGCACATTAGAAGTGCCTATTTATCTCCACTTTTTGTAAAAGAGCTAAGCATGACTAGTTGAGATGTAGATACCTACATACACATCACTAAAATTATCTGAGAGGATTAAGAATTTTTCATGCTCTGACTCAGGTCTACACTAACTGGTCCAAGAAAGGTATTGCCCTCTCCCCAAACCTTATCTTGCCAACATCCTTAAATCATTCTGACTATAACATTCTCTGTAAATTAAAGCATGTCATTTTATTCAAACTCTGCCACTTTGTAAAGCAGAATGCAGGGAATTTAGCTAGAAGTTGTACCAGAAATTAGATTTAAAGCATGGATCTGAGAGATTTATATAAGAACCAATGCCCTCTTGAAAACACGCTTTTCTGATATTCAATCTAAGCTCTTGCAAAAGGTCAAATGATGCTGTGAAAATTCCCCAGGCAGCTGCATTTTCACCATGGCAGCATAAGCTAGATAAAGCCAAACATCTCCTTGAATCTGATCCAAATGTTACTGACTTGTGTGGGAACCGGTCTGGACCTTTAATGTTCAAAAAGGGTCTGAGAAGTCCTGCAATGAGATGAAATAATGCTATCTGTTTGGAAGAGATGAATCACTATTAAAATATGCCACCATCTTACTTTCGTTAGCACAACATATGAGAACACTAGTCTTTGAAAAACAAAATAAGTGAACAAACATCCATGAAAAATGTACAGGGATAAAACTCTTTCTTGATCAAAGACAATATAAAGGTCTGTTGCTCACTTTAATGAGGCGAGGATTTTACTGTATGACTTGGCTGTATGTCATGTATATCAAAATGAAAACTCTTAAAAATGTATTCTGCTTTGTTGCAGTATGTAAAATATTAATCAACCTATGTAAATACAGACAAATTTTGCATAACATATTTTCTGTGTGTACTTGAGTTTAACCCTACAATTAAGACATAAATGTTCACACGTGGAATCCCAGATAGAGAGGAAGAAGCTCATTCATTTCCCTAGCTTTCAGCATACCAGTTTGTTTGTTCATTCACTCTTCTAGACATCATATGCTAAGTGAAATGAGTTGCTAGATCACAGGGAAGGCTGGCGAGCTGCCTCTGGCACACTGGGTCCTTGAAGGTTTTGAGTTCCTGCAATAGAAATAATTTCCCAAGAAAATATAGACTCCTCCATTTAACGCAGGAAACAAGTGAAAATAATTGTTCTATGCTTAGAACAGGACACATCATGTATGGTTATAGCGAAAGAGAATTGCAAGTGCTTTCTGCTGCTTGCTCCATTGTCCTGGCCCTGTCCCTGTCCCTGTCCATACTGAGGACCTGTCTGGAGCATGCTATGACTGCCTTTCAGTCAGTAGATTAATTTTCTTTCTTTGGAAGACTCAAGACATGGGAAAGAAAGCTGAAGAAACTGGTGAGTTAGTGTACGTGCGGGACACACATCTGCACATTTTGGTGTATCTGCACCAAAAAGTGAACTGATGCTGAACAGCTCTTGACCCTTTATCAAACCGTGTTACTTACAAAAACACAGTGGCAGCACTCAGACTAGCTAATGGAAATTTTCCATGGCCTGGATTAACTCCTGAGTGGTGCGGGGGAATATTCGGGAATGCTAGTTATCTTATCCCAAAAACATACCAGGCACCATTCTAATAATTTAGCCATACAGAGTGAGGTCTGCTGCCCAGGAACATTCCCTGGCACTTACTCATTTTTCAGTACAGACATAGCCTAGAGAGTAGAAATTGAGCAGCAACCTGTTGTGCGAGATTCTGTCCAGACACATAAAAAAACTATACTTTTGTGACCAACAGGTTTACAAGTGACAAAATTACAATTTTTCAATTCAGTTCCTAGTAGTTACTGATTCCATTTACAGGTGTTGTGTGAAATTGCTGGGTACACTCAAAATGTTGGAAAAGGCACATCGGGTCCTGAAAGAAAAATGTGTAGAGAGCAGATGCCCAAGAATAACCCTAATAAACCTCCCGTGTTTCCAAAACAAATAATAAACCTTGCATATCCCAGGAAACATGGCTAGCTGAATGACAAGATTTCCCTTCCCCCATATACTTCCAAGGACAGGGGATGTAACAAAACAAAGAGAAGAAACTAATATTGTATAGTTATTGTGGAATTTAAGAGGAGAAAGAGGCAAAAAAGCCTGAGGTCTTGTACCCATTACAAATGTATGACACTCCTAAAATCAAAAAAGCCCTTTGTACAAGAAGCAGCGGTTTGTCTTCCCAGTTTTCCTTAACTCCTTTTTTTTTAATTGATTCAGACCTACATCTATTAGAAAAAATGAGCCATCTGTTTTTTCTGGAGACGCTGTTTGCAATGTAAAAATGTAAATATTATTGTACAATTAGAAGATATCTGGGATGGATTTGCACTAATGCTTATGTGAATCCAAAACAGGAGGGAGTTTGAAGAATAGCAAACTAAAGCAATTGAAAGAAACTGACATTTCAGCCCATGATATCTCTAGGACTACAACTGTTTTATGCTACATCAAGATATTTTCTATAGAATGAAACAAAGTGAGGAAAAGTAATTCAAAATGGACAGCATAGGAATTTCATTATAATTAATGGCCATATCAGGATCCTCTGGGTCTTTTGAATCCTTCTATGCAGATAATTTGCAATCTTCCACCTGTTTGTGAAGGTATGCGCTGAGTTAAGTGGAAAAATAGAGCAGTGGGAAGAAACAAAGACTTTCAAAGTGTTCTGAAATATGAAATCAAAATAAAACTGCAAGGAAATAAATATTTTAGTGGAAGCAAAAGATTGTAATCCGTATGTTATTGATAAGGAACAGTGCAGTATCTTAATTACACTAACAGCAATGGTAGAAGTAGAATAGATCACACACTTGTAATCACTGCAAAATTTTCCTTTTCCTTCATGCAGCAGAAAAGCCAAATGGAAGTTCCTGGGCAAATACACTAATGGACATAAAAATAGCACTCTGACATCTGTATAATCCCTGCCTGTAGGCAAGGGTTCATTCTGCTGAGTTTCTAAGCTGGCCTGATATGAACCTCCACCAAGCGCAAAGCTGAGCAATCACAGCTAAACCATAAGTTCAGCCTGAGCCATCTGCCTTCCTGCTGAGTGCACAACCCAAATGCTGCACCATACCAATGGCATTTACAAGCTAAGAGCAAGTTCAGGCCAAGCTGGCATCCACCTGTGCAGGACTGTGAATACATACCCATGTAGAGGTTCCCTGTGGGAACAGCAAGCTATTTATATCATCCATATGAAATACCTGATTTTGTGGACAGCCAGAAACATTAGGTGCATATATGCTGATAGTATACGTAGAATTAAAATGAGAATGCCAAGTAATTTCTTACAAACACAGAGCAAGAGGCTACTAATACTTTTGAAGTTAGATTCTTGACGTTCAATTAAGTATGACATTTTTAGTTAGTCAAGGATCTTCCCCTACGTTGTAACAGCACAAAGTGGATTTGAGTCTGTTTTAGAGAAGTATAAATCCTTGTGCCCTGTCACCACAGAATCTCATTGGTGTTATGTAATCCTTAGGGAATGATTTTGAGAAATGCTCAAGAAATCTGTCTTCACTTTTCAGATGTGAATTTATTGAAGGAGTAAAATATTCCTAATTTTCTCACTGCCTCGTTTTCACAATTTATTGGAATGCTGCTTTTTCTTACATTACCAAGAAACATCAGACATATTTATTCAAATACAGCCTCATGAAACAGAAATTATTTATATGAAAATAGGAATCTCAAACAACTTTCTGATGGAAATTTTTTATACTCATCTGCTGAAACCAGAGTTCTAAACTAGTCAATCAAAAATACCAAAGAAAATTGTAAACTAAAAAAAATTATTTTTGAAATCTGTGGTTGGAACTGAAGAACTCTTCAAAAATTGAATCAAAATATTTCATAAAATATTTGAAAATCACTTCTACAAGATTTGAAAGAGGAATTTATGTGACTTCTCATGTTGGAGGCAATATTGATAAAATGTAAGGAGCTTTTAAAGAAACCATTATTCATCCAGCAAGGTTTTCTATTCTTCAGGATGAATTAAACTTTAGGTAAGTAAGTCTTTTTGCTGTAACTATTTGCAGACTTTTACTATGTCCTTTCTCCACCTGTTTTTAATACGGGGAAAGCACGTATCAGACAGAAAAGTAAGAAAACAATCTGTGTTTAACAACAAAAATTCCTGTAAGAAACTTTTGCATAGCACAAAGAAACATTTATAAACCTTATATGCATTTTGACCTGTGACTGATATCTCTTTCAGTCATGAAATGGCTCCTACTGAAATCCTCAGGAAATCTCATTCCATGATTACTGGCATATATGCATTTTTATTTTCTGCAAACAAATATTCCTACATAGTTAGTGCACCCAAACTCTCATTAGCAGTGTACAAGCACTCTGGGATTACAAAGATAATGAAGAAGCTGTGACAACACACAGAGTGGGAGTGTGCTGCAGAGACAGGGCTGTTGGAGAGTGTCCAGAGGAGGGCCATGAGGATGGTGAAGGGTCTGGAGGGGAAGCAGTATGAGGAGCAGCTGAGGTCACTCGGTCTGCTCAGCCTGGAGGAGACTGAGGGGAGACCTCATTGCTGTTAAAACTTCCTTGTGAGGGGAAGAAGAGGGACAGACACTGATCTTTTTGTGTTGACCAGTGACAGGACTCAAGGGAATGGCCTGAATCTTTGTCAGGGGAGGGTTAGGTTGGATATTAGGAAAAGATTTTTCACCCAGACAGTGGTTGGGCACTGGAACAGAGTCCCCACAGAAGTGGCACACAGCACCAGCCTGACAGAGTGCTTGGACAATGCTGGCAGGTAGATGGTGTCACTCTTGGGGATGTCCTGTGCAGGGCCAGGAGTTGGACTCAATGATCCTTGTGAGCCCCTTCCAACTCAGCATATTTTGTGATTCTGTGAACTCACACTGCACAAAACAGCCCACAGCTACCATGCTGGCAAGAAACTGAAACTACTGAGTCCATAGGACTTCTGCAGTGTCCCATCACTCTGGGATAATGAGAAACAACTGACTGCAGCACTGGAGTAAATGCGGGCCAGCAGAGACACAACCCACAGTACCCAGCTACAAGGTGTCTCCAGCAGCATTGACCGATGATGAGATAGGGATTCTGCAGGAGCCAGGTTTGACCTGTCCTGGCTGAAGAGCTCCAGTTCAGTACAAGCCATGACATCTCCATCCAGAAGGAGATGCCCATCACTGCAGAATTACATCAATGCACAGATTTAAATTCCACCAGTACAAATGCAAAATCTTCTTAATTAGTTTCAATAAATTGATAAGAAACACCATATAGAGGAGTTCATGGAAGTAAAACATCCACTAGAAACACTGCAAACAGTAAAAAAAAAATTAAAAAATTAAAGACCCCCCCATACACTGTGAGTAACCTTTAAATTAAATACTATCATACAATAAATTCATAAGTGTTGCTGTAGCCAATTTCTCCATTTTGCTATGACACATTCTTATTTTATTAGAAATATCTGAGAACACATTTTCATCTCCATTGTATAACTATAAATATGCTGCCTTCCAGTGTATTGTCAGAGAATATTCTTTTCAACGGTTACATTGTGGCTATAATATGCAGCTAAATTAAACTGTCATGGAAGATTTATTTATTAAGATTAAGTCCAAACTCTGCTGTGAAAAAACTTCAGAGTTATATGGCTCCCTCCCAACCTGCATATGAGAGGTTCTTTTGTATAAAGCCAAATGGAGATAGGTGGGGGATGGGGAAGATGGAAATGATGCTGTGATCCTGGAAGGTTCCAGGGTATGTGTCAGGTGCAGGGCTTTGGAAGTGTGCACCGACAGGTTTAATCAAAGAGTATCAGCTACTCCTTCAGGCTTTCCTTCTAGAATCAGCAGGAAGTGAACTTTTAGAGCAAGGAAAACCAATATAGCAGGTGGGGGGCAGAGGAGGCCTTAAGAGAGAGCACTTGTCTCTTATTATCAGCGAACTTTCTACCTAAAACTTTCCCAGGTTAGGACTGGCTGAGTGCTTGGGGGAACACATATAGACACACACTTAAATTTCTCTATCACTTGCTCTGTATCTCTCCCATTTTTAGAGCTTTTTAGAGCTAATGGAAGTCCTCTTTTACAGAACAAAGAAATGTGTTCTTTTAATTTGCATTAGCTGGTACAGCATTTTTCACAAGTTTACTCAACTGTTTGCATGGCACACCTGTGAGGCTAATCCTCAGCGACCTCTGTGCTGGTTAAAACAAATATTTCACTACAGCCACTGTGCTCAGTTCCAGTAAATTCTCTCGCTGTTGAGAACACAGTGGCTGAATGAAAAAGAACATTTGGAAACAGGTCCAGAAACACTCTGAATTCTTAAACTGTGAAGGGAATTGTTTGCAACACTGTATATGGATTAGGCAAAAAGCAGAACAAGGAACTTTCCAACTTGTTTATCACAAACTAAGAACTGGTGTAAGATACAAAGGTCATCAACAGCCTTGTCACCAGGAGCTGTGAAGTTGTACAGTTCAAAACCTTGAAAGAAGGCAGCAAGACAAGCAACAGATTTAAGAGTCTTGGACTTCAGGAGGGCAAACATGCCCTTGTTTAGAAAGCTGCTCAGCAGCATCCTGTGGGAAGGCAGTAAGTTGAGGAGGACTTGTTGGTTTTCAGGACACCCTCCTCACAAGTATGAAAGGCGTCCTTTGTGATACACCAAAAAAGCATTGTAGGAGGGTTGTATGGATGAACAACAGTACTGGTGTAAAAATGAAGCACAGGGATGGTGGAAGAAGGAGGAAACTATTTGATTCAATACAAAGATACTGTCCAACCACATAGGGATGGAGCTAGGTAAACCAAAGTCTGGGTAAAGTTACAATTAGCAAAGGAAATTAACAGCAACTCTAAAGGTTTTTAAAGAAACCAAACAGTAAAAAAGGAAGGCTGAAGAGAAGATAGGTCGTGGCAGTGAACCTAATGGCATGAGTAAGTCTGAGGGTTTTCTTGCATTTGTGGGAAAAGTTTGTTAAGTCTGTGAGTGCAGAGGAATAAAGCACTATCTACATTACCAGAAGATTAAACTGGGCCAATTGGATATACATAAGTACAACTGATCACATCAGACACATGCGAAGCTGCTGGGGGATCTTGCCAATACCATTGCAAGATCGTCATCTACTATCTTTCAAAGGTTTTGGCAATTGAGAAAGGTTCCTGATTCTTGATATGCAGAAAAAGGCAAATGTTGCATCCATTTTCAAAAAAGCGCTTCCCCAGGGGTAACCTGTGCACAGCTGTAGGTGAATCAGCCCAACCTCAGTATCTCAGGAAGTCTGTGGTAAATTCTCCCAGAAGACATTTCCCACACATGAAGGATAACAAGGTGGAAGAAGCAGCATCAATTTACTACACAGCAAATCCCACCTGACAGTTGGACTTCCTTACACCACAAGATGCTGGGCTCCCTGCACCAAGCTAGGACTATGGCATCACTGACGTTGATTTTAGCAAGGCCTTCAATATAACCCTGTTGCAGTGTGTATTTTAGTTTTACCCTGCTTGCGATCATTTATTTAAAACCCCCCCTCCATTTCAAAGGATTGTTCCGTTTCCCCCATGTTACTGGTTTTCCCCTAGATATGGAGCCCTCCTTGAACATGTCCAGACCTATCCCCTTGTTTCCGGTCCCTCCTACCAACTTGTCAATCCTTTGCCATGCCTGCCCCTTCTTCCAGAACCTACCCTGTCATCTATGTATCTTTATGACCCTATTGGTTTACTTAAGTCGTTCCCCACCTATGTAATCCCTCATTGGTTTATGTTCCGCCCCCTGCTGCTTCTTATTGGTTGTACGCTGTACCCGCCCCCGTTTATAAGTTGCTGCACACCCTGTTGAGGGGCTTTTGCTGTTGCTCTAGCCACGATTTCCTGTCCCTGACCCCTTCAGGGGAAAATAAAGCACCTTGGAACTCAAACAGAAGGTCTCTCCCTGTTTCTTACCTCTGACCTTGGCACAGCCTCCTCTCATCCACACAGTCTGCTGCCCCGTGCTGTAGAGCTCACCCTAAGACCCTCGCCGCGGTGCCGGCGAGCCCGGGACCATGCGCCGCGACAGTTGGTGCCCAACGTGGGGCCAACAGGCCCATCCATCTGAAAAGCTCCAGCGAAAACATCTGCAGCAGGCTGCAGCACGGGACTGCGTCAGCTGATACCCCCGACTAAGGGCCTTTTGGGCATAGTGGCGCATGCCTGTAATCCCAGCTGCCAGGGAGGACAAGACCCTTAGAATAGACTTCTTTGAGTCTCGGCGGATCGGTGCCTCTGGGTGATTACCCCACTTTTTGGTTGGGGCTCTCCCAGGGGGTAGGGACGGTAACCCTCTTCGTGCCTAAGAGGGTCGTCACCTGGGAAGAGGACCTTCCTTTGCGGTTTTTCGTTCTTGGGACCAACAGGGCGGTGAGTACTCTGGCCGGTTGGGGTTGTCTGTCTGGGTTTCACCGAAGTGGAGTCGGCAGCCTGGCGGTCGGTCTGAGGAACCGACGTGGCTGGGCGGACTGCTGTGGAGGGGAACCCGGGGCTGTGTCAGAGGGCTCACAATAGCAAAGGGGGGGCGTTTTGCTTTTTCGGTGTTGTGTTGGACGGCTTTTTGGGTTGCTTAAGTTCGTTTTTGGCCCTCGGGCAGAAAGTGGCGTGTGGGCTTCACTGAGCGCACTCCCGGGGTGTGTATGTGTGGGGGTGTAGGCAGGGAGGTCACACAGGAAAGGCTGAGGGTGGTCCCAAGACCTTTTTGTTTAGTTTCTCATTTTGCCGCAAGGGAAGGGCAAATTAATGCAGGCCAGCGGGATGGGCACTGACCTGTCGGCTGGGCATGGGGAGATTACTAACCAAGTTGCGGGATCCCTGGTGGGTGGGAAGAATTTTTTAGAGGGTTGTTGAAGCTTGAGTTTTCCCTAGTTTCTCCCAGGTCCCTTTTTCCCTCAGCCCTTGCTCCTACTCCAGTGTCCCCTGCACCAGGTGGGCAGGGCAGAGCAGCTTGCCCTGGCTTCCCCAGGCCCCCTCGGTACCCTTCTCCTGGCGGTACTGGCCACACTGCCAGGAGCCCTTTCCTAATCCCTCGATCCATTCCCACTTTCCCAGTTGCCAACCCAAAAAATGAGTTTCGAGGTGGTTCGTTCTCCCCATCCCCTAACATTTCCCAGGGAGCACAAGATGGCAGTGGCCACATAGCATGGCCCCTCTCTTGTGCTTCTCCTTCCCTCAATCCTCCCTGTCCTGCCTTGCCCAACCCCTTCCGTTTCCCAAGCCCTGTTCCTACCCCCAACTCCGCGTCTGGCTTCGCCCTTCCCCTCGTGAGCTCCACCCCTAGGGGTGGTGCCAGTATTGTTGCAGGTAACACCCATGGTGGGAGTGGTGAAGGCAGAGGCCGCCCACCGGAACCTGCCATCTTGTGCGTGACATCTAAGATGGCGGCGCCCAGACCCCCTTTCCCACCGAGAGCTCGGATGGCCCATTTGGATGAGACGTTGTCACCGCATGTGCTCATAAGACCACTGCAGCATCTGAAGAGGGCAATGACTGTTTACCAAGTCACTGTGTACCATCCAGGGTTGATGAACAAGAAGTGAAGAATCATCACTGCAACCTTCGGAAATTTAAAGTGACTGTTTTAGACTTTTGAGTTTCTTGGAATCCCCTCTTTGTTTTCTTTGGTGTTGTCTTGGGTTATTATTATGTGTAATTCAATTAAGTATTACTTTTAAGTTATTCAATAAGCTGTTCATTTTATTTTAAAACTGTTAATTCTGTTTCTAGAGAATTTTAATTGTGATTGTTTCCCTTCTTAGTTGCTTAAAATGATGTAACTCTCCCACAATTATTTTGCATCTTTCTTCTTTAAACTCTCCCTCCTTCTTTTTGTTATGTTTTCTTTTGTGTTGTCTCAAGTTATTCTATTTATTTCATCCTAAAAGCAATTGGATTGTTAAACTTTATTTTATCTCTTCTTTAAACTCTCTAATTACTTTAATTTATTGAAAACTTTATTTTGCTTATTGAGATTTTAATTGTGCTTGCTCAAAGTTTTGCAGTCCCCTATAATTGTTTTACCGCTTCCTTAAGTTCTCCCTCCTTTCTTTGTTTTGAAAAAAGAAATAGAAACTCTCTAATTGTTTTAATTTATTGAAAATTTTATTTTGCTTTTCATGATTCTAGTTGTGGTTGCTTTTAGTGCAACGTTTTACAATCCCTTCTTAGATGCCTAAGTGGATGTGAACCCCCATAATTATCTTATCTTATCTTATCCTTAAACTCTCCCTCCTTCTCTTGCTTTGAAACAGAAAGGGGGAGATGTTGCAGTGTGTATTTTAGTTTTACCCTGCTTGCAATCATTTATTTAGAAACCCCCCCCCAATTTCAAAGGATTGTTCCGTTTCCCCCATGTTATTGGTTTTCCTCTAGATATGTCCAGACCTGTCCCCTTGCTCCCGGTCCCTCCTCCCAACTTGTCAATCCTTTGCCATGCCTGCCCCTTCTTCCAGAACCTACCCTGTCATCTATGTATCTTTATGACCCTATTGGTTTACTTAAGTTGTTCCCCACCTATGTAATCCCTCATTGGTTTATGTTCCGCCCCCTGCTGCTTCTTATTGGTTGTACGCTGTACCCGCCCCCGTTTATAAGTTGCTGCACACCCTGTTGAGGGGCTTTTGCTGTTGCTCTAGCCACGATCTCCTGTCCCTGACCCCTTCAGGGGAAAATAAAGCACCTTGGAACTCAAACAGAAGGTCTCTCCCTGTTTCTTACCTCTGACCTTGGCACAGCTTCCTCTCATCCACGCAGTCTGCTGCCCCACGCTGTAGAGCTCACCCTGAGACCCTCGTCACGGTGCCGGCGAGCCCGAGACCGTGCGCCGCGACATAACCCCACAGTGGGACAGACAAATTGACATGGTATGGTTTGGAGAGGGACAGGTAACAGCAGCACAAAAATGCCAGGGCATTTAGGCTCACAGGGTAGTGAAAAGCACTGTGAAGCCCAGCTACACCTGGTTACCAGTGCATCCCTCCTGGAACAACACTAGTGTTTAATAGTGTTTAATGTGTGACATGGATGACAAGGTAGAGCACACCTTTGGGAAGATGGTGGGAACATCGACACACCGGAAGGTAGGGCTGCTGTTCAAAGGGTAGACCACAGAAGTGGGGCAAATGTAACATTATAAACATCAGCAAAGGCAGCTGTAAAGCTATGTCCAAGACAGATTAAACCAATACAGCAAGCTGGAGAACAACTGGAGAATATGCAGTGTTCCACAAAGGATCTGACAGTCCTCGAGGTAAAGAAGACTCAGCAATGTGCCCCTTTGGCAAGGACAATCAACCCTGTACAGTGCTGCATCAGTAACAGTGCTACCAGCAGATCAAGAGAAGCCATCCCTACCCTTTACTAGGCACTGTTGAGACTCTGTTGGACACATCTGGAGTACTGTGTCCAGTTCTGGACTCACACAACAAAAGTAAGACATGGACATAACAGGGCAAGTCCAGCAAGTGCTCAAGGGTGCTGGTGCTCAAGAAATGAAAGAAGAGATTGGGGAAACTTCGCTTAGCCATCTTGAAGGAAAGAAAGTTGAGGTAAAGATCTTACTGCTTTCTATAAAAACCTGCTGGAAGGACATAAAAATGACTGAGCTAGACTCACTTCGGTGAAAGGACAAGATCCAATAAGCACAAGTTGCAACACAGGATATTCAGATTTGGTTTAAAGAAAAAATGCTCCCCCATGGCACACACACTGACAAAATAATTTGCAGTCTCCACTGCTGCAGATTGGAATTGTCCAAACTCAGCTGAACAATACCATGTACATCATTAACTAGTTCGACCTTCTCTGAGCAGAAGTTTAGTCAAAATTATCTTAACAGGTTCCCACACTGTTCTATGATTTGATGACTCTATGATCAGTTTAATACCACAGAAAACCACATTCCAGTATCCACCATTATAAAGGTAGTCTCTCTTTCCATACAGAAAATGAGTAAATAAGTATATTTTGGAAGCAGAGAAACATAAGAAACAGGAACTGTTTCTGAGAGGCAACTATGTTACAAGTTATTGAATATGGACAAAATCATCACCAGCAAGGTGTGATGTGTGGTCATAAATCATTAAAAGTCAAGAAAAGAGCTCTTGAAAAAAAATTTGAAGGAACTGGACTGCTTCTTCTTAATCTGGGAGGACTTCAACTACACAAAAAAATTCCAGATATGTAATGCTTCAAAGACAAAAGAAAAAACTATTTCTTTGAACTAGGCAAGGAGTTACATCATGAAAAACTGTAGAAGTTAAACATCTGGAAACCAGAATTCAACCTCTTATTTACTTCCACCAAAGCAATTTCTTCAATGACAGTATTTCCTAACTTAACAAATAAATTCCTACATGACATTGTATCAAATGCACTACTGAGTCCTGGTACATTAACTCTTATTGTCCTCCTTATTAATATACAATTAATCTTGCAGTAGCCGTCAATGCGCTACGTTTCATTTTGTCTTATTATTCTTTTCTTCAATTTTCTGTCTAAAATTTTGTATTCTGTCCCTAAAATGGGGCTGGTATATCTACCATTCATTAGTCACCAAATATCACCCCTGTCTGATAGAGCAATTAAAAACTGAAATGGCAAAGAAAAGATTGTTTGCCTTTAGAACTGAAAGCTTCTGATAGGCCTTGAAAAAATTATTTTAATATTTTCCATATTCCTTTTATAACACATTTTGAATCAACTCTACAAACATGAAATTTCATTTTAAGAGACAGACTTCTAATTCCTCCTCTGAGCATCTATCTGACTGAAATGTGGCTTATTTTTTACCAATCATATTTCATAAATTTCTAGTTACTGACCATATTTAGGATGCTCAAGCTTGTTTGAAGGTGAAAGGGCTTCTAAATTTTAAGGGCTCCAGCTGGTGATCTACACAACCCTTTTACAATTCAATACTCACATGAGAATATGTTACAGAGCTTTTCTATTGTGAATTATTGTGTCAAGTGTGATGATGCCTTCAGGCTCTAAACAGGAATTTTGGTCATTGAAATGTACATTTTAGAGTAAAGAAAGCATAGATAATAATCTGCTTCACTAAACTCACCCTAGGATATGGAATTCACAGTATCCATTCCCCCGAGTTGGAAACCTACACTTATTGCAGAAAAACAAATCACGACCTCTATCTGGTTCAGAAAGTCCCAAAATCAAAATCTGATCAACTCACAGAATAGATGTCCCTAATGAAAGCTCTCAGCCTGAAAGTGTACTCTCTATCTTGAGATGTAACTTTAAAATTGAGAATGTTTCAGTATTTTTCAGGCTTGAAAGTCACCATTAACTCTCCTTGAAGTTATTACACTTGTAACTGGAAAAACACAGCTAAATGAGTACTGAGTTGCTGACAGACTAGTACTTTTTCAGTAGGATAAATTTTGAAAGAAAGCACATAAAAACATTCTGCCACAATCATACACAGGCAACTTTATCAAACCTTGAAGCTCACATTAGGAAATTTATTTGAAAGTCACAAAATCAGAGCTCTTTTAAATCCAGTGTCAGATAAAAATAATCAAAGACATTTATTTTCACAGTAGTTACAGTTGCCCATGCAGTAAGTTACTTGTTCTGTAAGTGGTGTTTCAATATGAACATCCATAATCAGTAAAATTAATCTTCATAATCTTGAAATAAATTTACTATTTGGAGGGCTTTGCATGTATGAAAAATGACTTTTTAAATTTCATCATAAGTTAGTCTTCAAATAAAATATATCTCAGTGTTGTCTATCTACATAAACTTTTCACAAACAATGCTCCCTCCCCACAGTCAATGCCATAATGAAGGGTGATTTCCAGATGCTGCAAGCTGTTACAAAACCACTCCTCTTTCCCAGTTACGTTGGCATGCATAAATGCCCCATTATTCCCATTATATTTATCTGCGTCTCACTTAATTGCATTTATGACATCATCTGTACCATGATTCCAAAGAACTGGTTTTGTAAATTGTAGGAATTCCAGAGATAAACATAAAGAGGCCTGAACCGTCATTAAAGAAAGTGGATGACAGTAAAGTTATTTTTTGTAGTTTTGCAAATTAGAAATCATCCAGTCATCCACTTAACTACTAAAAATGCAAATTTTTAAGGTTCTCAAATCAAAACACAACACCCCTCACAAGATACACACAAAAGGCAGTTTAACCAGTAAGAATGTAAGTCATCCAGGTAATTGAGAATCCACACAGCCTTCCAGCCTGCACAAGGTAAAGCCAGCCAGTAAATATCTGGAGAAGTGCAGGAAACAGCGCAATTTTTATAACTAGAAATGAATGTGTTACATAAGTCCAGCAATACCCAGCCAAATACAGTTCACCTTCAATAATCAAACTGCAGAGATGTGAGACGGATAAAAGAAGCCGAAACTCACAAGTTTCAAGGCCGCTGCAGGAGAACCACACAACTACGGCACTTGCTCTCCCATCCTGACTGGCATCTGTAAGAACATCTGGAATTGTCAGTAGATACTTCAACAATTTGTCTAAAGCAAAGATACACCCTATGTTTTTGAAGACTTTCTCAGATATATCCAGGTTTTAGCATGTAAGTACTGCAATTTGCTCTTCAAAATTAATTCAGTGGCTGATTTTTTTCCCTGCAGTCAGCAGGCCTTATTCTTAATTTCTTACTCTTCAACCAGACATGAAAAATTGTGATTCTTTGCACTGGCTCTACTGTGAGTTAACACCGCTACTCAGTGCTGACATGTTTCAATTATCTCAGGTAGCAAGAAGAAAGCATCAGTATTAAATTAATTCTCATTCTAATACTTCACAGTCAATAAAACCTCTTAGGAGATAAAAGTCCTACTGCTCTTCTATGCCAATGGATCTGTCAGTCTTCATTTATGCAAATCAACTTGTGTTTTTAACCCCTTTAAATCTGCAAAACTGTCAAGTGCATTAATGCCTTATAAAATGCTTTATAAAATCCACACACAGAAACAGATTAGCTCAATAAAATTATGTATTATTATTATAGTTCCATGCCTACCCATCCTTCTATCAAATAATATAAACACTGTTAACTAATGTTAAATGTCAGAACTAAATTTTTATGCCTTTCAAAATTTCTCACTCATATTATTATCAACTCGATTAAATGACTCATTAATATTCCATTAAATACTAGAGAAAATTTAATTTATTGCTTCCAAATGTAATAATTCATAAAAATAATTTAAAACATTCAGAAGCACAGAATGCCAGAATCATGTTTAGGAATGTGATACAATACACACACTAGGAAAATTAAATGAATTGGTTTAGTATATTTAAAAGTCTATCTTTTTTAACATCAGTAAAATGAACATACTACATATGTGAAACTAGAAAAAATATTTTTGTAGAAGCAAAAGAATAGTAAAATATTAGAGCAGGTTTTTTCCACTTCCTTTTAGGTAACTGAAGTCTAAGTTCATAAAAGTAGTTTGCTGCTTTTCACTTTAGTTGCCTTAAAACCATTAAGACCTAATCAAAGGGTCTGAATTGGAGGGGTCTTAAAGTGGAATACACATTTATGAGTAGGCTTAGATAATTTACATTTTCAAATTACTTCCACTGCTCCCTACATACCTTTTGTGTACAGATTAATTCGGAAGCTTACAGAACTGCAACTTAAGCACAGAGAATCCCATTTGTCAAAACAAACTAACAGCTATCAAGTGCCTTTTAGTCCTCTCATTTTTAAGCTACTAACAATGATTTTTTCACGCATTCCTGGTCATAAGTTAATAACTATTCTGCTTGAATGGAGTCTCTATACTCAGACACAGCCTCAGAAGACACTGCTTGCCTGCTTCCCACGTCTGGGATTTTACTTTTCCCAGACACAAAACCAGAAAAAACAGTTCTGTGTGTAAAAGGTGCACCCCACAAGGCTGGCTACTTCAACCACCTATTTTATGTACCTGTGGGACTGAGACATGGTCCTAACCTCTTCCTGACCCTCTCTGCATCTTTGGGTAAGCCTGCTGAAGGATATCCAGCCAGCAGGGCCATGCATTTCCTTAGCTCAGAAGCTGCAAGGCTCCTTAGGGGTGTCATGCAATGGGGAGAGAGAAGGAACTCCTGACTGCCTTTACTCTAAAAGTAAATTCATATCATGTATGCACAGTTCACATTATCTAAGGCCCAGAGACCATCCACTCGCAGAACTTTCAGGAGATAAGAAGGAACACAACAACTTAGTTACAGGACCACAACACAAGCTTGTGCTGGCATTGTCAAGAGCTCTGCTGAGCTCTTCCTACTTGGATCATTTAATGACAGAGGCTAATTTCCTTTAATTCCATTTAATGCCATCTCTTTTCAAAAAGGGAGAAAAGTGGGACATATATGAATATGAATATGTGCATATGTTACATATGTATCTATAAAAGCATGGAAAACGAACATTTATCATATAGTACAGATAACAGAGCTCACCCTAGACACAGGATGTATCTCAGTCCAACTGCAATACTGTAATTCAGGAAGTGCATGGGGGGGATTCAAGCACAAGGTAAAATGCTGAAAATAATTCAGGCCAAACTCACAAGGTCTCATTTTATTCCTCTTCCCTGTTCTTCTAGAGGTATGAATTACTTCTGGCATGAGTCAGACACAATTTTCACCAGTAGCTTTAGCACAGTTTATTTTACAGTTGTAGTTCCAGGCAATAGGGTACGGTAACAGCAAAAAAGGTCAAAGAAACACAAAAATCATCTTGAACAGGAGATCTGGAGATAATTAGAAAAACAATGATAAAAGTAATGTAAAAAACGTTAAAAATACAGCTCTTCAGGTAGCTGTTTCCTCTGCTACTTGGTCAGAGAAATGCTGCTGAAGGTACTAATTACATCACTTCCACTTTATTTTTATAAAGCTTTATTAATTTTAGCTAGTCACATTTTTTTTACTGCTTGTTCTAAACCAAGACTACTGGGCATCCTTTCAGAAAAACATGCACAAGAGCCTCAGTAGAATTGTTCTTATCCTCTGTAGCCCACAGTTTACAACAAAACCTCATTAGGTTGCAAAGTATGAATCCTAGACATGAAACAACATGGCAACTAAGATTATTCCAGTATTTCCACATGCAATGCAAGTAAAGATAGAAAAGAGTGGAACAAAATGAAAAAAACTGTTAACTGAATGAGGGGAAACACACCTACATGGTTTAACCATAAAGCCTACAGTGAATGACACAAACCAGTGAGTCTGTAAGAGGGCAGATCAACATGCCCTCCAGTCAGCACTGAACTAGCACTCCAACACAGGAATAAATTATGCTTTAATCAGACTAGTCAGCTTCTGGGTTGTAATCAAAAATTGAGTATTTCTTTTATCCTCAGAAGATCTATTCAGTCTGTATTTATTTCTTCTATCTGACTACTAATATCGAATGTAGCTGAAATCTGAGAAAAGTTGCAAATATGAAACATAACAACCCTGAGATCTCATCAAATTCCTAGGCAGAGTCTCCACAGTGAGAAGTTTTCGTGGTGAAATACTATTCAGAGCATATTCTTTTTTTTTATTTTCAGATGCTATTCCTTTTTATAAATATAATACCTTTCAATATATTCTCCTTTGTGTATCTCTCACTAATCTTAACCTGTCATGGGTTAGGGCTCTGAACTGAGGAAAACTGCCAATTAAATAAAGATGGGAGAAAAATATGGATTTTAACATCATGGTAAATATATGTCTCATGACTGCAGAAGAACTAGAATAATTTATGAGTGCATGCAATTGTGAATAAAAGGGACTGGATATGAAATGAAAGCCGTGTAAACAACTGATTGGGAAAATTACAACCAACCTCTACTCAGGCTACAGGAAAAAGTACTAAAGATCTTTTAAACATCTGAATAGAAAAGTGCAATAGGAAAATCTATAGGAATTGGATAAGCCATTAGAGTTTAGTGACAGAGCTGCTTCCTTCTGCAGAAGCAGCATGCACATTTTCTGCTAGGCACCTGAGGAAGGAACAAACAGTAAGTTGTCTCTGCTTTGCAAAAAAAGCACAAGAGAGTGTAACTATACTTAAGACTGTAACTAACCTAGATATAATTGTGCTTCAAATAACATAGATATGCAATAGTATAGCAAATACAATTGAGAAAAAGGTAATGATTAAGATTATTTCAGCAGTCACATTTGACTGATTCAGGAACTTAATATGCTTATCCATTTGTTCTCCCATTATACTCTGTATACAATAAAATGTGTCCATCACCTAATATAAATCTAAGTCTGACCTCATATTTCTACAAAATTAAAATTTCCCTGAGAAACTGCATTTGTAACTCAATCAATGATGAAAGGCTGACACTAACTTCAACAACTTCAGAGAGAACACTAGATCTAAGCAAACCTTTCCTATCTAGATAAAACAAAGATTTGAACAATATACAATGTTCATGTCCAAGAGGCCATTTTTTTTAAGAGCTGTGTTTGTGGGAAAATAATGAAGTGTGCCTATTGATACTCTTCCTGCATCTATGTTAGGAATAAGCTATTTTCATCATGTAAATGTGATGTACTTTTAATTAAAGAATCCGTGCAGTATCATAAAATTTACCTTAACACACACACAATAAGAACTGCAGCAGCAAAACTTCAGGATGAAGAAGAGTTCCTGCAGAAGATCTTAGCATTTTAAGGTGTGCTTACATAAAAGGGAAAGCAATGTAAATAAAATGAATTACTTTGGTTTACTTCTAATATTTGTAATAACTGTTATGCAATCGAATTACCTTATAAGAACAAAGAAACGATGATGTTTATTGTTCCCTGCTATGCACAAGTAAATTACTTGGCATCATGACCTCAGTGACACTTTTAGAGAAAACAGAATTGGTGGCAAGTCACACACACCATTCCAGCTGGAAAAGCTTTCTCACATCTGAGATGTAATGGTGATTGCAGCACAGAGCAGAAGTTACAGAAGAGCTGTGATCAGATTTGATAGATCAAAGGCATAGAATGAGACCTTTAACAGCTACCATTACTTCATAATTGCAGAATATTTTGAAGAATATGTGACATTCGCAAAAATTGTCACTCCAAAAAGATTAAAAGGCCCTGGCCACCACTGAACACCATGTTGCCTTTGATCCCACAGAACAGAAGAAATCCATGAACTAGTTAGTCACATGACAATGTCATTGGCTGTTGTTGCTCTCCAGTCAGGTAATAATAATAGAATAGCATAGGGAGGATTTTACAATCCTGACAAAGACTGCTATTATAGCTAAAATCAAGAGGTTTGCTTTCATAGGGGGAAAATGAAGTTTCAAAATATACAGAGAAAACCTTGAGACCTTTATCTTCAATTAAAAAAACATAAGGAAGAGACACAAGCACAGTTCTGCCTTGCTAACATTTTTCTGGCAAGTAGCTGTTGTGGATTGAGATTTCTGTTCTTCCTGAGTTGAAACTGGTCTTGCCACTTGGTCTTTGACACCCCACAAACCTACCTTACTGCTAAATAATTCACTAGGGTGAAATACAGAGATAAGAAATTTTCCAAGGGGTATTTATTCAAACTGATACATTGATTCAAACTGAAAGAATCTGGAGCACTGACTGTCGGGTACAATGGTAAACGCCAATCAAAACCAGTTCTCACATAGTCCTACTTATTATAAAATTATACTGGATTTGTAACATACTCCAGAGAAGAACTGCAATTTAATTAAAACTTTTTTTAGTTAAATAGTGTTACGTGATAAAGAATGATGATTCTAACATCCAGAAAATCCAGTGAATCAAAGCAAAATAACAATGTACAGCATTTTTTAGCATGAAATTTCAGGGACACTAGCAGAGTTAAGACCCATACAATAGCAGTTTGTTTGGATGGAAGGAAACTCTCCTGCTGAGGAAATGAAGTACACCAGGAGAAATAATAATCAAAGTGGTCTTTTCATTTATTTAGTGGTGTATACAGGTTCTGAAAAAATCAGAAACTTTCATCAGGAATTCTTCTTGCTTGTCTAACTGCCTAACTTCACTGACCAGATTTTAACCAAATACATTAAAATTAAGGAGAGAAGGGGAGGCTCCATCATCTGAATCCAAACTTTCATATTGTAGAGGAGAAGAAAGCATTTGTATGGTTGCTTTGTAACTGATCTGGAATGTTCACCTTTGCATCAGTCCCACAGCACAGCTAGCTACGTTTTCCTGCTGAAGGGAGACAGAACTGTAGTTCTGGTCACAACTGCTTTGCCTGGGCTGATCTCTTGAGAGCACATCGTGAGCCAAACACCGACAAGCAGATACACTCTGAGTACTGTCCAGGGAGTCAAGTCACGTATGCAGAGCAGGAAAGAGTTCAGCAGAGAGCTGGAACTGTCCCCTCTACAGCCATCCCGGGGGGGATTCAAAAGCAATTAATATTGAATCAACCCATGTGTGATTTATGGTGGCTTCAACAAGCCAAATGCAAACATTCTTATTTCAGCCATCTTGAAACACTTTTGATCAAAAAGCCAATGGAGAATACTTCTGAGAACAGTGCTGTCAAGACTTATTTGGAAAAAAAAAGAATAAAAGTAATTTTTTAAGCCATGAAAACAGATACCAAACCAATAACGTTCCACAGGAACAGAAGTTTCAGATTTAACTCAGCTTTCATTTTTACATAGGACTTGGGAAAATGGGAATTCAGCCTTCATCTATATTCTCTATTGGAAAAATTGTTCTTTTTTTGCCAGGCATAAAAGATGATATCCCAGAAGAAGTGAAGGGGAAGGAAATAAACCCAAAAGACAAAACACTCACTTTCAGAGTTTTACTTATAATTTTTATTTACTAAGAAACTGGATTTTTTCCTCATGATCCTCCTGTAAGTGTTATTCTATGTACTCTCTGGAGCAGCAGTAAGTGCAGCAGCAGTAAGTGCAACAGTGTGAGGAACAGAGAGTCATGCTCTCATGCAGCAATAATTTCTGGGATATAAAGTTAGTCTGGTCGACATATATCTCTAGATGCTGCACATGAAATGTGTCATGGAAATAGTTTTACCATCCTTCTCCCCTACTCTGCAATGTCCCATTCCTGTGCATCAGGATATTCAGTAGGTTCATCTGTCTTTGCTGCTTTCTGGAAATAACCTTGAATTTTTAGGAAGATGTTAATTGATGACTGGAGACAGGTGGGTAAAAAAGCAGTCTTATTTTGTACATACATAACTTTTTCAATTCCATTTAAACATTCCCTCCAGTTACATCATTTTTAGCACCTTGCCTTTTTTTTTTTTTTGTTTATGTATTTAGGTATTTAGCAGTCATAATTTCATATTTACTGCCTCTTATATTCCCAGAACTAGTACTTTCAAGAATATAGAACAGTAGTGTATTGTACTGCTTCTTCTACCTTTTGTCCCAGTCTTGGGCTCAGGGGTTACCAAGCAGAGCGAGAGGTGATCTATCAACCACTGACTCTTCAGCCAAGACAGTGACATCTGCTAGTATATCTGAACATACTCCACTAATGACCCATTGCCTACACACAGGACAAATGTTATGTTTACAGCAACATGAGAACCAGCCCGAAGAGCGTAACAAAAAGCTGTGCTTACCTGAAAAAACAGGCTGTATAACATGATGGTACAGAGCTGGAATGATCTTGGCTGCTTGCTATCATGACATAGCAGAGCAGTACAACCCCAGCAGGCACAGAGGCAGGATCTCAAGCCTGCATGACATGCAAAAAGATCCACCTCATGCCCCTTACAAGCAGCAGCCTGCTGCTGAGTCTGGATGAGAGCTTGCACAGATGGACACGCTTCCATTTTCAGATGACATTCAGTGCTACAAATCTTGTTTCATACTTCCTACATACTAGAGCATTCGGCTGTAACGTGCCACTGCTGAGGGGCTGTCTGGTTGGAAATTCATATTTGGGTCAACGTTCCCCCTCTGCCAATGTAATAATACTGACAGATTCAAAAGAATTATTCCAGACATAGAAATTATTCAGAAATTACATCCCACTCAACAAAAGACACTTTGCAGTTTAATCTGTCATGTCACTCTGATTCCTCAGAACTGTCCTCAGGTCTCAAAATACATACAGGAACTGGACCACATATCCCTGCAGTGAGCCTAATTCCCCTCCTGCTCCATGTGTATTTCCATGCCTTTTCCAGCCCTCTGGAGATATCAAGACCTGTATGCAGTCAGAAGTCTTGTCATAGACAGAGTTTGAAAAAGGCACACAGATACTCAGCAGTGCCGCTACCAGCACCTTCCTCATTGAGCCATGTCCTGCACAAAGCTAGTTAAACCACAAAGGATATTTTTTCCCTTTAAGGCATTATCAATGCTCTCACTGATAACCAGGGAAATTTCTGCTGGTTTTTAGATTTGATGTAAAATCAGTAAAACAGAAACCTCAGGTCATGAAAGACCCTCACACAGCTTTGTAAAATGAAAGGCATTAGCCTTGCTGTCTCTGTAAATCCCAGCCTAGGTTATTTTTTTAAGTTTCTCTTCCTGTTATGCATAAAATGCTGTTGCTGATTCTAGGACAGAAGTGGCTGTGGGTAAGAAATCCCAGTGTATATTTTATATATAAACTTGTTAGGTAAGATCATTATTATTTTATCACAAAAAGAAGCTCTGAAATTTCACTACCACATCATTTGCTGTTTACCTACAAACGTGTTCACATCAGATGTAGCTAAATGATTAAACAGCTTTCTGACTTAAACCTCTAAAATTCTTTTCTGAAGAAAAGTAGGCAACATTAACTTCTTCAGCATTGTACCATATTCAGCATTCATTCTGCAGACCTGGAGATACTGCTATTGCTGACTTCTTTGTTAGAAGTGCTCTACGAAATGTTTCAAATAATCTGAACTTTATCTTCAGAAACTTAAGTCCCTCTCCCGTCCTAATTTTTGGCTGCTTTATTTGTTGCTTAGATGTCAGTTCCAGATATTGCTATTTTTGCTCCAACATTACTGCCATGTTGTTGCAACTCCTTAGTCTTCCCTGGGCAGCAAGAGGTTGTTACAGACTCCTAGCCTCACTGACATCCAAGGGACTAGAACAGTAATATGGATTACAGCCCAAGTTTTCCAGAGTTTTTAATATTGTGTGGTTCAGTTTTTAAGATCCTGAAGTGAGAACATCTCACAATGACAGGCCATACAAAATACCCAGTATCCTTGAAAAGTTTCATCCCATGCCTACTACTTGAAAATAAAGTCACATTAGCTCAGTTTTGTAAGTGCTACTGCACTTTGATTGTATTTTTATCAAGAGTTGTTGCAGTTTTTAGCTCATATTTCTACACTTAGAGATAAAACAAATTTGTGTCTTGTATGGGGAGAAGTTTCTAAGACTCACTGGAGACGCACAAGATTCACTCTAACTCACAAGAGCAGCAATCTTCAAAAACTGTCCTGAGTAACTAATAGGAAACTTGTTCTTAAAGGGAGAGGAATATAAAATCTACAGAGAGGCAGAGTCTCTGCTGCCTTCCCACAGCCTGCCTTTTGCATCTGATTTGTCAAGATAACTAGGTAATCCACTCACCAGCGGAGCATGATGATCCTTTGCAGAGCCTGAACCCTGTAAGCAACCATCCTCTCTATGTGCTCCTACAGGACAAAGGAAAGCAAAAGACAAGCAGTGTACATAGCACAGGCAGATCCTCGAACGTTCAGAATTATCCTTCAGGGTCAAGAGAAGCTTGAGAGTTCTCAGAGCATAGGATTTCTCTTTGAGTAAGCACCACTAGTATAGCACACCTGTAACTCCCAAGAATTCCACTCCCACATATCCCCAAATAAAGCTCTGTAACCTTTCAACTGCCATTTCAAAAGCTTTTCATAGGTAATATACTTGGATCATTGTCCTTTCACTGGAATTAACTATAAATTAATAAATCCAGATGGAAAGACACAAAGAAACACAACTTCAACTCATATACAATATAACAACCTTAGCAAATGAAGATAATAGACTAGAAATTCCTAGTACATGTTTCTTTCATTAAGAAATTTTTATAAGACTTGAAAATTGAAAGTCATTTTAAGTTATGTTAAGGAAGAAAAGCATATAACTAAAGATTAACACAGTGGAATTAAAACTAGTACAGAAATCAATTACTGCATTGAAAAGCAGAAAGAAAAATTGATTTATAATTTTCTATCATGAAAAAACAGTTGCTTAGGAACAATTCTCATAGAAGTTTACTGTGAGCTATTTCTACTTGGCAGGCCTAGGACATGTACACGGAGTAGGACTAACAAAGTTTATCAGTCTGGGCTGACTCGCTGCTCCAAATAAGTGGGGGAAATCATGAGTAGAAAAGCTGAAACATGTTGATGGCAGGCAAACATCTTACCTAAGGAAAAGAAAACACAAATCACCCCTCAAAGCAAAGGAATTTTCCCCTTTGCAAAGCTGCTAAGCAGTCCTAAAGTCAGTCAATGTGCACAATAGGAGAAACCCAGGCTGGGCCAGGAGGAAAATCAGCACAACCAAATGTTCCTCAGAACTAACACCAGTGCTAACAGAAGATGACAGGAGGCAAGAGACCAGCTCTCAATCCATCCCTTCAGTCTGCTGGGCACTCACCTAGTTGCTAGTTAAGCTGATATGACACATGCAGACTGTGATAGGGCAAGAGGGAATGGCTTTAAAATAAAACAGGAGAGATTTGTTTTGCTGTTAGGGAGAAATTCTTTACTCAGGGGGTACTGAGACAGCTGGGACAGGTTGCCCAGAGAGGTTGTAGATGCCCCATGCCTGAAAGTGTCCAAGGCCAGGCGGGATGGAGCTCTGAGCAAGCTGATCTAATGGGTGGCATCCCTGCCCACAGCAGAGGTGTTGGGATTAGACAATCTTTAAGGTCTCCCCCACACCAAACCCTTCTATGATTTTGTAACACAGCACAAAGCTTTATGAAAATTCTCCAGTTTGAATACTCTGCAAAACTGTTAGTGCTGCAGCAGCACCAGACCTTGTGGTCTGTATTCTATTTTCTACAGATCAACTATGACCCTTTGGTTTATGATCCTTCTTTCTATCTGAATGAAAGGCCTCATAGATGCTAAATATTTTTTAAAATATCCTCACTTCTTTGTTCTCTTCACTAGGGTAAATACTGACATCAAACCCAGTGCTTAATCAAGTTCTAAGACCACAATGAACTCCACTCATGCTCTTCTGAGCTGGCATCATCTGAACTCACAACCACAACACTGGCATTTTATTCATATGAGTAATTTTTTTTAACAAAAGGGAACTACACTCAACTCTTCCAGAAAACAAGTTATCCACCTCCCACACAGCTTTGAGAAAGCGCCTAAAAATGACAATACTTGATATGCTATTATTTCACTTACTCAGGGTTCTTGTAGTAAATCTCACATTTTATTCTTAATTACAAAGCTTGCCTTTTCATTTGGTTTTTTTTTTCAATACTGACAAAAATTTAAACATATCAGATCAGGGGTTACAATAGAGCTGTGCTGACAAATGCACTATTGGTAGGAAAAAGCATACTTGTACAGAAATGGATACAGAAAACAAGCCCAGACCTTAGTCAGTCATCTTCACATTATATTCCATACATTTTATTTCACTAAAAGTAGTATACTTGATTGTATATGTCAGTGCTAAATAAGTAGTAACATTTCTACTTCGAGACAAAAATGTTGATCCATTCCAGAGAACACTGCCTGTCATTTAATTACCATTAAGATTTTTGTCCACATTTAATTATCAGAACTTATATTTAAATACCACTTATCAACACAAATCCTTTAAGCCTCCTGTTGAGTAGGCTCTGTGTGCAAGTGGCTACACCCACAACTAAGTGCACAAACCTGTACAGAAGGCTCACTGTACGCACTTCAAGTTTAAGGCCTTCTGCTAAGGCATTGCCTCACACTGCGTAACAGCCTGAGGCATGACACCAAGTTACAAAGAATTTGATGAACACAGCTTAACTGCCAAACTTTTCTTTTGTTCATGGTCGCAGAGCTGGAAAGTCTAACACAGCCTGATGACACAGACCCACCACGCCAAACTGCCTTTATTTGGGGATACCAATATTGGCAGGAATTCTTCAAGTAGCCAGTTATTATAACCCTCAGCTTCTGTGGTGGCAAATGCTGCTGGGAGAATGTTTGACAAACAGCATGCTGGTTATTAACATTTACATTGAAAAGTATGCCATGCATATCCCACACATTTCTGAATCGCTACTCCACCTTCCTCATGCAAATTTAACAAATTACTTATATTTTCATGGAAATCTTCCAGTTTTACAAAATTACATCGCCCAGGGAGGTGACTTTCATTTGTTTGGTGACTACATGAGAGTTAGGGTATAAATAAACTTGCAGATATATTGCAATGGCTCAAGCAAAATGATTATGAAGTGTTAGCATAGGAAACTGTTTGGGTATTAGAGCTGACCACAGAAATTCACCGTTAAATTAGTGAGTATACACAGTGAACACAAGAGCGCCTAACAACTAAACCTAAGAAATCCCACAAGCCTTCATCAAAAATAAACTTATGTGGGAGAAAAAGCCTACCTAACATGAAATAAATAAAGATATGTGATGTTGAAAGGGAAGCATTCTCTTCTACCTACTTGTAGGATACACAGAGTGAACTAAAAGCTGGATTTTCTGGGACTTGATAACAATGTTGTTGTCCTTTTACTCAAGACCCCAGGGACTACATTTAGTCACCCAGAATATGAGAGATTCAGACTTTTTTTTTTCCAGTGGCCAGTATGAATTAGATGCACCAAACCTTAATCACATGATGATTTGTGCATTTGTTCTATACACTAGGCTATAAAAGAAATGACAATCTCTCCATACCAACTCTTCTACCTTTTTGATCTCAACAAGACTATTGCAACATATTTTCAGAAGACAAAGCATCTCATCAAAGAGGTTGACAATCTGAAACACAGCTGCCACATTGTACAGTACTCCCTGAAGAGATTATGTCTAATGAAGAGTCTGGAAAATAATTTTACAGGTCATTTCAAGCAAGACAGTTGAGACTAGAGATAAAAATTAGATTATGTCAATGGCAGAAACCAATATATTGCAGGCAGGAAATAAATCATTAAACATGTTATTTAACAAAGAATAGTTTTTTAAGTATGTACTAGATTTGGTAATTTCAAGAAACGATTAGCTGGAAAACCACAAAAGTTGAGGAATAGTCTATATCTCAAGGCAGTTATGCACATCAGAACCCTTTTCCTCCTGTTTTCATCTGATAATTTGTGTGCCTCATTTACTTTACAGCTGACATTTTAATACACAATTATCCCTCCTCACATCTACAAGAAAACATTTATTTTTTACAATGCAAAATATTGCAATGTATAAATAAGCAATATAACCAGATGTCTGACTGAATTAGTGTCTTCTCACTAGCTTAGTACACTGACAATCTGTTCTTCACTATCATTTTTTCAGCAGGGAAGTTTACATACAAGCGCTATCACTTCTAAATCCTACTGCACATCAGTGCTCAGATGTGGCATTAGACGTTAAAATGCACTTTCCATCCTGTTTTAAACCTCAAAACTTAGCTCTTTGCCAATGAAATACTTGTGTAGGAGGGAGAAATCCCAACATATACACATTTTTGCATTCCAGGAGTCAATCTTCTGACATGTATATTGCAATGTGTTTCTTGATACATAAAGGCAAGACTCAATGACTAGACGGAAGAGCACTACTAAAAAGAAAATGTTTACTTGCATATAACTTCTAATACATCTTAAAATTCTTAAGTCTTAAAAAGTAGCTTCATCTTTTGGAAATAATTTATTTACAAATTCTACAGATTGCCCAAATTTTGGGTTTCCTGCTTAAGGTTCTGAATTCAACAGAAAAGCATGGTTCTTCAGTACAAAATTCCATTCTAATTTTGTTTTGCATCATACTACACATAAAGGTAAAAGCCTTCCATCCACTTTCAAAAGACTGTGTGACCCTACTTGGCACAGCTGATGAGATTAAGGTACCTTCTTGAAACCTTTTTAGCAGTAAAGGTAGCAGCTGTCTTGGATACAATGAAGCTGTTCTCCAGAAAGAGGAGCTAAAATACAGGAAATAGATGTCTGTAAATGGTTTAGGTTTTTATTATCATCCAGAATCTACAGCACTTAATGACAACCACAAAACAACACATGAAAAGCAAGTTCTGCAAACAATATACACAGTAACATCAGCATTAGCACTAAATCAACACTTGAGAAAAACTATTCTTTAGCATCAAGCTACTTTTCAAGCAATAGTCACGTCATATTATACCAGTAAGTGTGCTATCCTCTCAGTAACGTTTAAAAAGAGGTAAAACTCAGGGTTTTTTTGGACATCAGCTGTACTCTGCATTACTGTTCTCCATTAATTACCAAAATAACATCAGGAAATACTATCAATTTGAGGATTAAAAAAAACAAAAGTAGAGAAAATTACTCTTACTGCATGTAGATGATAAAGACTATAAAGATCATTTGCTACACATAGCCCAGCTTATCATTTATTAAATTCTTGGCCATATGAAGGCCTCTAGCATAGTAATAACGATTACATACTAATACTAATACAAACTAATGATTTTTGGCTGAAAAGGTGTATCTACAAAATGTACCTGAAATGTGACATAGCTGGAAGTTAGGCAGAAAAATTCAAGAACTGCTTGGTAATCACCGTACCCTGGAGGAGCCTATTCACTCACTGCATTCATTCCTGTCATCCAGGGAAGCCTTGGCAGTGGCCGCATATAGGCACTGCCTACAGATCTCCATGAAGTGATTCTTTTCCACATCCACAGAAACCACAAAGAACAACTTCTTCATGCCTAACAACCATGTCAAAAACAAGCGCTTGGTAACTTTCTGTGGTTAGTGCTACCCTTGTTCCACAAAGCAACTTGATTAGGATGCAGGCTTTCCTTACGGCCACTGTGAGGTGATAAGAGGCAATCTCCACATTGGGAGAGTGCTGGACCAAAAGCTGCTAGCACAGGCACCTTTTTCACTTCACTTTTGAAAGGAAATTATAAGCACCCCATAGACTTACAGACTGTGTTTGAAGAGATGATTTGAAACACTTACGCAAGATCTATCCTGTCACATCTGAGTACTGAGTACTGAGTACAAAAGAACTTCAGAACTGCCATATCAGTCCAAAGCTTTAGCCCACCAGTGAGAATCAACCTGAACTAAACATCACAAGGCTTTTTTTTCTGAAAGGATTCATTAGATAGACTCATTCATATATTTTGAGACAGGGTTTAAGTCCAAAGTGCAGTAATATATGCTGTTACAGCTACACGAGCATACTGAATTAGTGATCCACAAAGACACTCAAGAATAGCAATACAGCAGTAAATTTTGAAAACTCTGGTTGTTCTTAGCTGAATTGATAAATATTCAAACACTGTAAGTGTTCCCAGTTTCATGGTTGTTATTCCTTTCTTATATCCAGGTAGTTGACAAGCGGCTGGTAGGTGGTTCACAGATAAAACAGCAAATATTAGGAGAGACTGGTAACTGTAATTTTACCATTTAAGCAATAAAATATAATTTGTAAAAAAGAAAGTACACATCTTCTGGCAATCATCTGAGATTTTAGGACTCATCTTGCATTGTTTAATACCCATTTTCCCTCTCTGTTGGGTAGCTGCTTCTCAGAAGCATCAAGAAGTGATAATTACAGTAGTCATGCTGACAGCACATAACCAAAGGGACACTGCCAACACTGAACGCAAATCGACGTGGATGTTAAGTTGTGGTTCCTGAAACCTTTGTAATTTATGTTTACATAATTCAGCTTTTATTGCATATGTTCTTACCCTCTGCTTTAAATGATAACTACCTGCCAAAACTCACATAATGAAATTACACGAGGCTATATGACTTTGACAAATATAATGATAGGAGGATGGGTTTTTTTAATTATTTTGCAATAATGAAAGGAGGATGATTTTACGCATACACCTGCAGTGTGCGCTCTCTCGGTGACAGCAACCGCGCTCTCTCGGCGACAGCAACCGACCACAGGAGTTAAAATTTCTGTAATTACCTTAAACCCATTAGACACCACCAGTTCTATGTACACTGGACGTCTCTTTCCCTACTCTGCACAGCTGAGCCCAAGTCACCCTTCGCCTCCCTGTCAGCGGGAAGGCACCACGGTCTGCTCAGAGGAGACCGGCCAGGCCGGGCGCGGCGGTGCCGACGTCGCTCCTCCACCTTTCCAAACACAGCCACCCCGCTCCTGCCGTGGAGACGGCGAGGGAAGCTGACAGGTCCCCACGCGGCTGCCTACGAGCCGTTCCGGCCCCGCGCCCTTACCCACGCCCTGCCACCTTACTCTCGCCCGCGCAGGGACAGAGCGACCCCCTCCCCGGCCGGCGGGACTCACACGGGGTAGAAGGCATAGGGTGGCAGGGCGCTCTCCTCGCACAGCTCCGCGTCCAGCAGCAGGTAGTCCTGGCTGTCGTTCCGCCGGGTCCCCGGCGCCGGGGAGCTGCCCTTCCGCGGGGCGTAGGGCTGCGCCTGGCTCATGCTGTCCCGCGGCCGAGGTGCGGAGCGGCGCAGCGGCTCCCTTGGGAAGCGCCGGCAGNGCAGCTCGGAGCGGGGGCAGCAAAGTTTGTGGCGTGTCAGCCGGCGCGGCTGTCCCCGGCCGGAGGGAAGGGGCGGGAGGTGGGAGGGCGGCGGGCTCTGCTCGCTTCCCCTGGGGCTTCGGTGCCCCCTGCGCGCCTCCCCCGCCGGCGCCGCCGCCTGCACCGCCCCGGCCCCGCGGAGCTGCGGCCCGCGGCACCGTTCCGGCCGCGGTGCCCTGGGCAGGGGCCGTGTCCCAGTGATCGCCTCGCCGGGACCGTGCCCGCCTCCCGCCGCTTCTTCCAGGGCACGGCCCGCGGTGAAATGAATGCCGCCGAACGCTCCCGTGGGAATTCGGCGGGACCGGCGGCGCGGCTGGTGGTGGCTCCCCACGGCTGGTGGACAGACCTCTTGCTTGGATTTACAGTGGCTTGGTGTAGGACAAGCCTTGAGCTGCACTTGTGTCTTCGTATAAGTGGCCAAGGAACAGCATCAGTGAAAATGAATACTAATCCAGTACACCCAGAAAATCTGCAACTTTAAGTCTTCCCCATTAACTGGAAAATTTCCTTGGAAATTTTACTTCCTTTTCAGGCTCTTTGCCTCTTTCTTTCGTCTCTGAAACATCGCCTTACAAATGCTCTTCACCTGTTTCAGAGAAGAGACAGTAATCACCTCTAATAACTTCAGTTAAGAGCAGGGGCAAAATATCAAATATCGTAGTAAAAAACCCCAAAACAAACGACCCAATATTTTTGCAGTAATAACACTTAGGCAAAACGCCACTTGTATTTCTCAGTTCTGCTTCACTGGTAGCACTTTGATGATAGTTTGCAAATAAGTAATTATTTGCAAACAAACTTTTCTAGGAAAAATGTATGGCACTGAAGAATTAACGTTTGACCTTTAGGTATCTTCCACATTAAACATAGTACTTACTATTTCATAAGGGAATATTTAGAGTTAAATGTTGTAAATGTATAGTTAAAATATTAGTGCATCCAAATAAATCACTCCTCCATTCCTGGCTGTGTTCACGTATTGAATTCTTGCCAGTGTTTGTGTTGGAATAGCCACAGCCCTGTGTTTGCTAGGCATGCACGTCTTCCCCTGATTTAGTGATGTGCTGAGAAAATAACTGGGCAAGCCCCAGGATGGTCGTTTGCAAAGCAGGCTGACACTGCCCCTGCTCTCCAACAGCCCTAGTCCGACCGTGGTTTCAGTGGCTGCCTGGGCCACTGGGACTCATCTCACCTACTGAAACTGCCAGAGGAAGAGCTGTGTAAAGAGACCTGCAGCTCATATACATGGTCTTTAGAGAAGGTGCAGAAATACCTGCAGTCAAATTTCTGAAATTTCTTTTGTCCTCCTAACTATGGCTCTCAAAATTACACTCTAATGAGTTTCAGAAATCTTCCCCTCTTTGCAAACCACTTTTTTTTTTTTTTCTGTTAAGGCATATTTTAGTTTAAATAGGAAGTTTAGTACCAATGATACCATGTGTATTTTATAGTTCTCATGCTGCTTCTTCTTTCATATTACTATAAAAACAGACAATACAAAGTTATGTGCAGGCTTTGCAATTGAGAAATATGTTGTTGATAACATCTCACATTTTTATTGAAAGAAAATTGCTTTCTAGAATAATTTGTGATGGAATTTTGATGTGTTCCACTGCTGTTGTGTGTAACCATTTAAGTTCATTTGTTCTACTCTGTTATGAAGAGACAATACTTCTACACTTAGTGGTTTTTGTATATGCCCCAAATGTTTACAGTTAATTTTTTATTTCAAGTAGTCTATTTGATATTAGGCTGTTGTTTCAAATGTTTTCTTCCAGGTACCTTTTTTTTTCCCTTTCCATCTCTCTATTCTTTTTTTGCTCCCTTCTGGTGTATTTTCTTTATTCTTAAAGTGAATACCATCCTACTTTGTTGACGGGCTATCAGATCCTTTGATTTCAGAGCCTGCACAGCCACTTTCTCTATTTCATTCTGCTGCTTTCTTCAGTCTTCTGCTTACTGATTGAATGTCCTTAGATTATTTCCCATCTTCCACATGTTACCTGTCCATCTCTCTCAGCTTCCAGGTGACATTTCTCATGTTCTCAGTTGCTGCCCTTCCTAGATGCCAGACTTTCCTTGGTCTTCATTCTTATTTCAGCCTCATAGGTTCTGCTGTTCCCTGAGGCACTCTTGCTTTCTCACCAATCCCAAACCTTTCACAAATCCTGAAGCTGCACTCAGTAGGTGTTATTGATGATACAGTGATGACACAGCTGTGTGATTTTTCCAGAAACATTGGGCAGATAAATTATAGGAACAAAAAATGTTCAGTGCCCTTGAAAGGAAAAAAAAAGATGCTGAGCTGAAATTCTGAATCTTTTCAACCTGATTTATATTTTAAAAAGACATCTTTCAACATACTGTAGCAATTGTCTTGCCTCCATTGCCTGGTTACAGGGTGAAAACACACAGCACTGTGGGAGTGGGCCATACTTCTATTAGAAGATAAGAGGTCAGATAAGCACATACGTTCTGAAATCTGTGGGTTTTCCAAGAGTCACAATATGATGGGAATGTTGGCTAAAGGTGGTGTGTCCTTTGGATGCATTTCTGTTGGAATGGTTCAGGATATGGGAGTGTACTTGCATTTTTTTCTTTTTTTAGGCTAGGGATGATAACCTATTCTGTAACTATCTGGAAGCTAGTGAGGTTAAAGAGAATTACTTTCAACGCCAAAATGCTGGAATGAAGAAGGAAGGTGTGGTCCTTTCCTTCTGTCAGAGAAAAGAAAAGAGATTCCTAGCAGAGAGTATAACTTTTAACTATTCATTACGCTTTGTGCAAGTCTTTCCAACACCAAATGAAATTTATATATTATTCTGGCTTTCCTAATGACTTGGTATTTCTGTTGCAAAGATGAACATATGCTATTTTTTTATGAATTAGCCATTATTGATATTTATGCAGTCATCTATTAGACATTTAAATTACACATTGAATTACAATGAAATTGCTGTTCTGGAGAAAGTTATCAGATCTTCACTCTAGTATTTCCCATAAATATGTGTATATATCTATATGTAAAATCAGAGTGAATACTGAACTAGAAAAACAAGCTGTTTTTCCTGAGTCTTTATGGGGTTTATGTGGCATGGTTTTGGTAGTGGGGGGCCTACAGGGGTGAGTTCTGTGAGAAGCT
This sequence comes from Irena cyanogastra, assembly GCA_013397155.1. Classification (NCBI taxonomy): domain Eukaryota; kingdom Metazoa; phylum Chordata; class Aves; order Passeriformes; family Irenidae; genus Irena; species Irena cyanogastra. The sequence continues at coordinate 90,030 of VWZV01001529.1, read as the reverse complement.
GCCAGAAGCTTCTCCCATGTCAGATGATGTCTGTGCCAGCCAGCTCCAAGACAGACCCACTGCTGGCCAAGGCTGAGCCATCAGCAATGGTGGAAGCATGTCTGTGATAATGGATTTAAGAATGGGGAGAAATTTCTGCACAAGAACGTTTGCAGCCAGAGAAAGGAGTGAGAGCATGTGAGAGAAACAGCCCTGCAGATGCCAGGATGCAGAAGGAGGGACAGGAGGTGCTCCAGGTGCTAGAACAGAGATTCCCCTGCAGCCCCTGGTGCAGCCCATGGTGAGGCAGCTGTGCCCCTGCAGCCCATGGAGGTTTATGGTGGAGCAGAGATCCTACTGCAGCCCATGGACAAGCCGATGCTGGAGCAGGGGAATGCCCAGAGGAGAGTGTGACCCCATGGGAAGCCTGTGCTGGAGCAGGTTGACAGGACATGTGGACTCCTGGAGAGGAGAGCCTACGCTGGAGCAGCTTTGCTGGCAGGATTTGCGAGCATCTGAGGACTTATGCTGGAGCAGCCTGTTCCTGAAGGACTGCACCCTCTGGAAATGACATGTATTGCAGCAAGGGAGTGTAAGGAGTCCCTTGAGGAGAAAGGAGCAGCACAACGTGATGGACTGACTGCTGCTTCCATTACCTGTCCCCCTGTGCCACTGAGGGAAAGATGTTTTAGGATTCAGATTTTATTTCTCATTATCCTACTTTGATTTTCTTGGTAAAAAATTAAATTGCTTTCTCCCAAGTTGAGACTGTTTTGCCTGTGACGGTAATCACTCGAAAAATCACTCGATTTTTCCCTGTTCTTGCCTTGACCTATTAGCCTTTCCTTATATTGTCCCTTCTGTGTCCAGTTGAGGAAGGAAGTGACAGAACAACTCTGGTGGGCACCTGGCATCCAGCCAGGGTTAAACCCCACTGAGATTTTATCTGACTTGTACATATATTAATCTTTTATTCTTTACAAGTAAAAAATACATAACCTTTACCAAAAAAAAATTGCAGCATTTACATGCTTAATATCTCCCTGGTGCACCTTTTTAGTACATAATCAGAAAATACATCTGTCTTCTCAGCTAAAAAGAACTCATGCATTAATGTGAAGTGTAAGTGTAGTTTAGAGTTAGTTTAATTGGTTTTATTACAGACAGCAAGTTACAAACTATTCCATCATCATTCACTCAATCAAGTCTAGTGACTGAGATATTTCACTCACATAGATAAAAAACAAAAGCTGAAAATTCCTGTTCCCTGTACAACGGAAAGGATGAGAGATGGAGTGAGACTGCCTAATGAGTGACAGGCGCATTACTTAATGCACTACTAGAAGTCACTTGGGTGCCATGGCAATGAAAGCTGCAAAAGATGCCATGCAGAACACCACAGTACCATGATTCAGCCTCACTGCATGACTTACAGTGAGGTTACCTAGTGGAATATATATATAGGTGCAATTGTATTGCTAAAATGTAGACTAATCTAAACCTGTTCAGGAACAAGAGAATGTGGCAACATCAACCTGTACTTCCAAGGAAATTTTCAAGGATTCATACAGTGATGTTTAATTGCTCACATTTAACCAAAGCCTTGTTGTGTAAGCTGGTTGGAGTACCCTAACAAGGGTACTCCAGCACATGCCACAGTCAGTTTCCTGGCTTTCTGTTCTGCAATGGGAATATTATCAAAACCACAGCTGAATAAACCAGGAAAGGTGCAAGTCAGTTTAACTGTGCAATGGCTAAGCAGTGTCACTGCTGTGGGTGTGAGTATCACTTGGAAAGACCAGAAGAATGCTATACATCTTGGAGGTGTGAAGGATGTGTAACCTGCCTGATGGAATTCTGTTCTGCTCTATAGTGCAGACTTACTCATGACTTACTTTTAGAAGGCCTGAAAATGGAACCATTGCTGCTTAGTAATTTTGTTAGTTCTCTGCATAAGATAAATGGAATAACCATTGTCAGCTACTGATTCTAATAATCCCAGCTGCCTTCTGCTTTTGTTTAAATGTGAATGAGAGCAGAATCATGTTGTGCCTTCCAGAAACCCTTCCCTATTTCTAAAATTCTTCCTTTGTAGAGTCTCTTCTGGCCGTGTCCGACCTGCTGTTTCACATTCAGATTAGATATTAGAATGAAATTCTTTACTACGAGGATGGTGAGGCCCTGGAATAGGTTGTCCAGGGTGCCCTATCCCTGGAAGTGTTCAAGGCCAGATAGGATCAGACCTTGAGCAACCTGGTCTAGTGCAAGGTTCCCCCCCCCATGCAGGGGGGTTGGAATGACGTGATCTTTAAGGTCCCTTCCAATCCAAACTGTTCTATGGTTGTGTGACTTGGCTGTCATAGCTGTATCCCTTTCGTTCACACAGAATGCTGCCTGGATGTATGTATAAATGAATGAAACTGAAGTGAACATTTTAATCACTCCGTCATAAATTACAGATGAACCTTTTTTCTTCAAGGGAGAGCTTCATGAAGAGTTAGACTTAGATGGCTAGTGAGCCAGATGAGAGAGCAGTAGGACTGGATCACAAAAACATTCAAAAGCTGTTCAAAATTTCTTGGCTAAGAGCACTCTTGGGTGTTCATGGGCCAGAGATACTGACGGATTTTTGCACTGCAAGAGAGTGGGGAGAGAAGTAGGGTCTGCAATGCGAAAGAATTAATTGAAGGATGTGCTCCTACCTGGACATTTATACTCAGGACTCAAGTTTGTGGGGACACAGAGTTTTCTGGGAGCATCAATATTGCTGGACTGCTAGGGATGATCCTACTCCCATCACTTATAAACATGTGTACATACAGACTGCCCCCTCCCTTACAAGATCCCACTTAGCCTTTATCATTTTCAGAAACATACAGTTCTTTTCTATGTGCCTTCACACAAGATCTGTCAGGCTACATTTGCCTTGCTTTATGTGGTGTAATTAATTATTGTCAAATAATTTTAAAATGTTGAAATGTACTAACATCCACTTGTACTATATCTACACTGTGAGAGTCAGTCTAATTGAAATACTGTCACTACACCCATTGCAGTTTCATTCCACGTAATTTTGTGGGTTTTGAGTAAATACTGTGTTTCCAATCCAGTAGTCTGAGGCATACTGCTCAAAGATAAGGAATTCTACTAGTCATCGAGCCCTCTATTCCCATTACAAATAATAAGATACTCCTTCTCTATTTTAAGTGAGTAGGAGGATATTTGGAGTCAAAACTAGATGTAATTAACTAGAAAATGTATTTCTAGTTTCCAAGGAAGTGGAAAGGTTTTCAACCTTCCAATCAAGGTGGAGATGGAAGGAGATATTGGACCAGAGATCATGTATGTCATGAAATGTGAGACTAATTTGACAGAAATCAATAGACTTACAGCATAAGTGAGATCAAGATTGCATTTTTTTCACTTCTCTACCTTCTTTCATTACAGAAAGAAATAAAATATTTTCAATTTGTCATTTTAATGACTATCCTAAGAGCTTTTCAACGTCCATTCCATGTTCATGCAAGGGACTATAAGCATCTCCACTTGTCACCTAACTTTGTCACAACAGCAAAGAATGTGATACAGTAAAGCCTTCTGTGTACATACTTTGCAGAATCATGTGGTTCTTATCTTGGAGATTTGATATTTAGAGCTGCAAATGAATTAAGAGTAAACAAGTATCATAGTGACAAATACATCACAGCTCCAGCAAAATTAGGTTCTTAAACATTCAAACAACTATTCCTGGTATTTACCTTTTGCCTGCAAATTGTGTTTGAATAAGTTGTTTAGCTTGACATGATTATATACAGCCATGACAATAGTGTGGTCAAAAATTTGAAAAAATTTTCTACTTGCTTTTTATTTTAAGTTATTTACAAGTTGAAGGTGTAAAGCTTTTACTAATGAGAAAATAATACTTTTTGTTGGTTTTTTTTTCAGGTGAATACTGAAAATCTTGAGTTAGCATTGTCAACATTAAGGTTTGTTACTGTGTCATATTAAGAGATGACATCAGTGATTATTTCTCAAATCAGTTTTGCTTATTGATGATACTTGTATAAATTTATCAGTTATCTGCCCAGCATAACACTAGGAATTTTCTACTTTGAGAAACATACAAAACCACAAAAAGTGTGAAAAATATGTTGAAAGGAGACCAACAGAAGAGATTTGTTAAATTAAAAGAAGAGTAACTGCAGTGATTACCTCCTGAACATCTATGTCAGCTTTGCCATTTATAGATCCTGACATGATGGATATTAGTGCCACCATTCTACCTTGAAGGTGAAATTTATAATTATTGATATGCCACTGATTTCATCCTTCTGTATTTAAAATAATTAATCACAATAGTTTATCTGTCAAAAATATATTTTCTAAGTTATGCACAAATGGTATCTTATTTGTTTTCTCTGAATTACGTATGTGCCTCCTATTCCTTCATAATAAATCAGTTTCTACCATAAGTTTCTTTTTAACAAAGCTCTAAGTAATGAAATAATCCTGTCTGGATTTATATTCTATTTTGTGTTTATTTTGCTATGTGTATGTGCTGCATCATCTTATTCAGTGACTTCAGTAGTAGAAAGCTTTAATGCTTCTCAGCATTAATATCTTGAAGGATTCCCACCTTTTAAAGCATAAGACACTGATTTTTTTTTTCCCTTGTAATTCTAAGGTCTGAGAGCATCAGTCTTACAGAGAAAACATGGTGCCGTATTGACTGGCATCAGTACTGATCTTTGAACTCAGACATGTCCATTTATTCGTTTGCTGATGCTATACCTCTGACAGCTATTACAGAGATTTCTTTAATGGCTCCTGCAGGCAGACCTGTGGTAAACTAAACTCTCTAGTTCTGCCACCCTGACTTCTCTGTGTTCTTGCTGCTGGCCTGAGTTGTTTTGTTTGGAAATCGAGAAAAAGCAAGTTGGGAAAAGAACATTGTGTTGCATGAAGGGTTGCGAGCAACACCTCAAACAGCTCCACCTGAGGACTACAAACCTTTCTCTGTTATGTGGTGTGTGAAAAGCCCTCTCCTCTGAGTGATTCTCTGGTTTCTCTACATTCGTGCCTACCACCATTTGTCATTCATATATTTTTAGATTAGTAAGGGCATGTTTGAATAACTGTTTTAAGAGAAAAGTCCTGTCTGTAATCACACATCAACAACAATATGTGACCAAGATTGTTCAAGAAAAGATAGTCACTATCTTTTGCTTATTGTTACTATTTTCCCTTTTTTTTTTTCTTTTTGAAGGTCCACTAAGCATTCATTAAGAGGAAATAATACAATAAAATGAGGATAATTATTTGCTTATTGTAACTTTAGGAAAAACACATAAACAGATTTCTGGGATGAAGTTGTTTATATACATTAAGTGTTGAATTCTAGGAACTAAATTGCAAGATATAATCTATAATGCATATCATATATAACACAAGTATACGTATGTCTTGAGAAAGAAAACAGGGCTGATACAGAAAATGTACGACAACTCAGTCTGCTACATAGTGAGTTTGTTGCAAACCGTTTGACAAGCTCTACCCAACATTCTTGGGAAGATAAAGTCTTTTATAATTACATAATCCATGTATATGTCCTCTATTCTACAGTTTGAGCTATGGTGGCATCTTTCAGGATGTGCTTTGACAATCAGTTCCACCCATTGTGACTTCAGACCTGAATAAGCAGTCACTCTGTATCCTGCCACCAGATGGGACAGTTGGGTATTACATGAAAGTCTTTATGCTCCATATTGCAGTTCACACACTGACACCAGATGCAATTTCAGTTTCATAAACTACAGTAGGGGAAGTTAAATTGCTAACATAAATTGCAAGATGCTTATTCATTGTGTCTGGCTATGCCACTGCAGTGTCAAAAAATACTTCTTGCTCTTGTTGATTATACTCTTTTAGTAATTCACAGGTGCCCCAAGGTTGGCTACACCAAATGCATAACATTTCCCTGCCCCTTTTACATCATGGCACTTCAGGAATGATGGTCACTGCTTACACAGTTTGTGTAATTTCTTTGATCCAGACCATTCTGATAGCATGGAAGGATTTAGCTAACACCATAACAAGCAAAAAACAACACAAAAACAGTCCATTGAAACCTGCAAGTAATATATTCATTAAACACAGCATCATGTAAGTTGAATCACTTTCAATCTAGGAAAGTTGAAATGTGAAACACACCCACCTGCAGTTTCTCTAAAGAAAACTTTCCTTCTGATGCACTTTACAAAATGCACTGCAATGTTCATCTGCCTAATTTGCTACCAGATTATTTGCAGAAAAAGCAAAGTGATAGTGGCTAGGAATAAAAAAGGGAAAGTATGTTTGGAGGCAGAGATACGTCATCCTTGGGCTTTTAAGAATACCATATGGGGTGGAAACAATTTTCACTTGTCTTTAGATGTTTACAACACAGACATAGAGCTATTCAGACTTCTTCTTTGGCTACTTGTCTATCCACTTTTCCCCCAGCGATCTTCAGAGAAGCCTAGATAATCACCCCAGAAGTAGATGTTCTTATATTGCAAATGTGCAAAAGCCAAGCAAAATAAATTCTGCTCCACAGTTCAGCATTCATTTGTTACCTTTTAGGCTCCCTCGCAATAGTCAATACATAAAACTTTGACCATGTTGTAGTAATAGATGCTTGAACATCCCATGAAATGATAAGAAAGAAAACTATGAAAGATACTAAACAAGAATATGTTTCCAGATTTCTATTTTGCAAATGGCAGTGATGAGATAGTATCTGCATTTCATGCCATGACCACTTAACCCTCCAAAGAAAAGAAAAAGACAATTCTAAGATTTAGTAGAGACCTTAGTTAGTTAGAGACCTAAAGTTAGTCCACTAAAAGAGTGGGATGAGGTTGGGACATGGGGACAGACAGGGATGAAGTTAGGGGAACAGACAGAGCAGCTCTAAGGAACATTATTTCACCCTTCTGATTAAAAATGTTTATCAAAAATTGGAGAAAATCTACATCTTTAGAATGATTTGGTTGTTTTGTTGGGTTTTTTTTTCCCATTATCATATGACAACAGGTATGTAGTAGGAAATATTTCCAAAATACTGATCTCTTACATTTGGTAGCAGTAAATTGAAGTCTGGTTCTTTTGTTCAGGCCTTGTAAAGTATCTGCATGGCTGGTGTATTTGTAAATAATGCTAGCAAAGAAATCAAATGTGAAGAAGAAAGCATTAAATCTTTATACTCATATCCTTTTCAGGAAATATGCAGGTTCTTCTTTTATCCTCTGAGAGCAGATGTACCACAGGTAATGAGATTTGGCAAAGTATCAATATGCACAAATACCTCAAAAGAAGTCTGGATATTCAGTTCATTCCTGGGAAGTAGGATTAATGAGGAATGAATAAATATGTATGTAAAAAGCAAGACTGGATTGAAAGTTAAGTCTTATGGACATGGTCAATGTTTAAAGATTACTGGTGGAGAAATTGTCTCAGAGAAAATTTGTCAGGGGAAAAAATAAATATATTGAAAATATTTTTGATGTATATGAAATAACTTTGCATAAAGCAGACCTACTGAGAATTGAGCTTGAGTTATTTACTCAATTCTTCCAGGTAAAGTTTAACAGATTTTGGATTGTTTAGTCATCAGGTCTCTGTTTTCTTCACCAAGCTGAAGTTGCTAAATAATTTCCAGTTGCAAAACATCCTTGTCTCAGACTTCACAGTTCTCAGATTCTCACCAGTCTGATTCCTCAGAGCTTAAGAAAACAGATTGCAAAAAATACTTTCACTGTATGCAAACTGCACAAGTGATCTACTGCACACGTGAGTTATGTGGAGCACAGTTTATTCTGTGCAGTTCACCTTGATTCTGAGATGGTTTTTTTCAGAATTAGATGTTACTGAGATTTTACTCCAAATCTGCAATAAAAACTATGTAAATGTCCTGTATTTGTTCTGTTGTAGTCCATGCCACCTATATGGATCCAGAATTGTATAATGTAATTTTAATGTTGTCTGAGTCCTCCAAAATACATCATAGATTAATCTCCTCACAGAAAAATCCTCCTCATTGATACGAAGAGATAAACCACTGTACTTTAAACTCTTCATGGCATTTTTGAAAATATGGCTAACAAAACATTCTGCTGGGCTCTGCAGGATCATTCTGGTAGATCACATTTATGTGACAAAAAAATGTATGACAAGGACAGAGCAAAAACTTACATGAAATACATACTTTCCACAAAACTATCCATATTGTTTCACATAGGTCACACACGTAGTTTTACTTCATAATGTTGATTAATAACAACAATAAATTAACACAAAAAGAGATTCATTTTATTCTGTCAAAGTGATTTGTGTATTTAGGAAGCAATTCAAAGGAAAAGTCAAAAAGAAAGGATACTGAAGAATTTAAAAATATGTAAATGCTGGCTCTTATCAAAGATACACGAGATAAGCTGCATAATGTTAATAAATTTGATGTTAATGTTAATGGTAATGTTTGATAAATTTTTCAGACAAAACTCTTCTCTGCAATATTCAGCACATGCAGTGTCCACAAAATCATCAGTTATTACTTGACAGGGTTTTTGTCTTGGAAAGAAATAAAATCCCCAAATGACAAACAGCCATCCTTTGTCACTTCAAAATGTATCCCCTTGATTATTTTTTTCATGATTACTTTATTTTGATTTTAGTAATTACATTTTAAAATCTAAAACCAGAATTAAGTACTTTAAACACTCTCATAGTTAAATGGCTCAGGAAGCCAAATAAATTTGGTTTTCCCCATTAATTAAGTATTGGAACAATTTCATCTTTCCAGAGAGTTGACAATTACTACAGTTACTGTCAGTAACTGTTTGAGTTACTGACAAAGAAAAATATTACTGGTGTCAGCCTCCTCAGTAGATATTCCATCAGAAAACTAACTACTGAAATGAAATTCTGATCCCACTGGAATCTATGGAAGTCAATGGACTACAACAAAACCAAGAGTTTATCCTGCATATTAGCAGGATTGGTACAATCTTTAAGCAAATCTCAGCTGTATGGATGAGCTAGATAAGCATCTTTGTATCATTAATATTTAGTAATAATACCAAAAACTCTCCCAGAACCAAGAGCCAGCCCAGTGGAATTCCATTTTATTGTTTTGGACTTGCTTACTGGGAATTGTTGAAAATTACTTTAAAAATTATCATTGCATGAATTACGTTACCTGTGCTTGCAATATAATATTCTATAGAGTCATGAATGTTTGATGAATGCTTTTAAAATCATCAGTTACAGATCCAGTCACCAAATTCAGAAGAACCAATGGGTTGCTATACCGTGGCATTTTATAACTAAATCCTGAAATCTTGAAGGATTTTTTAGGTCTCTGTAGGTGTTGGGATTTAGGAAAGGTGTACTCCAATTTAATGCTCCCACTGAGACCACTCCAAACCGTGCACTGCTCATTCACTGCCTCCCATCCCACCCCTCCCCTCCCCTATGGTGGGCTGGAGAGGAGAACTGGAGGCACAAAAGGCAAAGATCATGGGCTGAGGCAAGAACAGTTTACTGGAAACAGCAATGAGACAAGAAAAACAACAGTAACAGCAGCAGTACTAATGACAGAGGGTACAAGAGGGAGGTAAAAAATTCATATTAAAACTGCCAGAGAATACCTGACTGCTCCCGCTGCCATCCTCCTACACTGACCCATAAGGGAGCCCTTATCTCATGCCTGGAAAATGGAAATGGGAGCTGGTATCACATAACCTTTGGGTCCTGGCCATGCCCCTCCTGCCTGCTGCCAAAATTATCCCCGTCCCGTCTGTAACCAGGAGAGTGGGCATCCTTGTCTTCTGTGGTTGCACTACATACATTTTTGGAGATAAATACATGATCTTTGCAGGATTGAAGTTTTTTTGGAATTGCTCTTCAAATCCCATAATAATCATTAGTATCCACTTTTTGTGCTAAGGTACCTACAGTGGACAAATATTAGTAAGTTACTTTGGCAACAAAACTTTTTTTGAAAGTGTATGTTATTGCACTGGAAAGAAACATGTAAGCTGTGAGACTGGAGGTAAGAAATCTCTGCAAAAATGAATCCTCAATGTCTGTCCTCTTTTGTTGTATCTTTTCTGAAACACTGGTACTTCTAAGAAGTGCTAAGTTTTCCAAGGCCACAGTAGCATTCTAAAGAGGATTTTTCAGGCAACAGCTTACTTCAGAAGTTCGTTTTCATTGGAGAAAATAAGTTGTTGTGACTTAACTGATTTATTTAATAAATTCTTGGATGAAACTCCCATGGAACTGTTTCAGAACTGCAAGACTGCTGTTATTCATCTCTAAGTGTTGTATATTGCAAAGAGCTCTTTGGAATCTTGGGTCAAAGAATCTGCTCGGCTTCTTCACTTATCAGCTCTTGGGACCAATGTTACTTGTATGAGGATTCTCAGTGAAAAAAGCTTCTAGTACTGTGAGTTGCAAAGACAGAAGTGAAAATGATAATCCACTTCACATTCCTCTTGGGAATAATGCTTAAGATAATTCTCAGGCTTTAATGTTAAAATTAATTTTGACTTCAAGAAGAATAAGAATTGGTTCCACTTATTGGGGG